>JAZHYW010013542.1:0-53230 GCA_037355805.1 Ixodes ricinus
CAGAGTGTCGAACCGAAATTTATATCGGTTCGGTTCGGGTTCGGGTTCACGGCTTTCGGTTCAGTTCCGGTTCAGTTCCGGGAGCAAAAAATAACGGTTCGAACCGGTTTGAACCGGTTCGAACCGGTTTGAACCGCTAAATTGAGAATATTTTTTCCGCGTTGTTTTGGCTATAAGCACTTTTTACACCGTGAAACGAATAATTATACAGCTTTTTATCATTCGTACAATCCACGTTTACTTCACGAACCGAACATTAAAAAAATGGATCTATTTACTTTTGACGAAACAGTAAACGAAAAGCTAGATTAACATACAACTGGTTATGCTTAAACGCTCAAGATCTGGTTGTTTACCTCAGTCTCATATATTTTACCTGAATTGATAGGTATCACGAAGTCTTGTAGGTCGCCTAAAATACCCGTGATTGGCACAAATTTGCGTGGCAGTATTAAAAGTTGAATCTTGTGATGTTGAACTTAAAAATTAATTTCAGTGCACGAAATCATAGAATGGGCACCTCATCGCCATATATATCGTGAAATCTAATTTACGAAATACGTTTCACAATATATATCACGACAACTGAACTAGAAGCAATCATATTTTCACAATGTCACGAAAATTTTAGGACAAGCCCTTGCAGTCTACCGTTTATAGAAACACTGATCGGCAATCACAACGCTTGTTTTCATGACCGGAATTGTTTAAACTCAGCACGAGGATGTAGGCGAATAATCATGCGGAAGAGTTATCCGATTGATCACTCTATTTTATACCTACCTTCATACTCAGATCGAATCTGGCCTTTTATAGCGCTTACTCAAGTGAACATCTTCGGCCTAGCTTGGCTGTTGATGTTCTTGACAAGATGCCAGTAAACTAAATTTGCAAATAAGTATCTCACTTTCTATTTGGTGAGTTTTTGTTAATTGAAGTAAACTACTATTTCATACTATGACGTTGGAGGCACTTAATTGGTCACTTTCTGAGGGTCTGCGTGTTCCGCCACGCGCCCCTTTGTATTTTGTTTTTGTCCACCCCACAGACACATAAAAATGTTGTTCATCATATAAAAACGGCAATAACAGACTTCTGTTTGAGATGGTAAATAAATGTCAGGAACACATAGTTATTTAAATCAGCTTCAAAATCAGACCTTTGTTTATGCTCTCCCAAATCATTTTAGACGTGGCTATCGAGGATAAAAACGCCTGGAAATGTTTGCAGCGCAGATACAAGACAATTTTAGGCGCATTTACTTATTACGTATATCTTTAAGGGGATTGGGTCTTTATTTATGTTGTCAAACATTCAGTCAGCAATTAAATACTGTAAACGACTTAATTTTCGCAAAGACCTAATTTTCGCAAATTTCACGAATCTTCAAACGTGGAAACAGCGCAAAAAATTTGACAAAGGACAAGTGAAAGAAGTGCACGGACAAAGCGCTTTGTCCGTGCACTTCTTTCACTTGTCCTTTGTCACAGCGCTTTGTCCGTGCACTTCTTTCACTTGTCCTTTGTCAAATTTTTTGCGCTGTTTCCACGTTTGAAGATGTTCAACCAACTCGCCCAACTTACCGCCTTGCTGAATTGCACGAATCGCCTACAATTCGCGGAAAATAGATCCCGCGAACAATTCTGTTAAAATGTAAACGCATTGGAATCTATATTGAGGTCCCACGGGTCGTGAAAATTAGAACCCGCGAATTATTCCGAAACTTCAGCTTTGACATAAATCGCGAAATTTTGAGCCCGCGAAAGATAAGTCGTTTACAGTATATTTTATTGTAATCAATAAATTTGACTGCAGGAAGTTTACATAACCGCTTGAGACCGACAGGGGAGAACGATGCTCGAATATACGTCATCTGTTGAGCCTTGGGAAACGTGCTTTTTTGTTTGTTGTTTGGCAATGGAAAACACCGGGTCGCGGGGTATTCCCAAAAGAACTGTGTGCTCACATACTAGATCTGAAGGAAAATGCACGAAATGTGCAGAGAAACAATAAATGGTATTCTTCTAAATACTTCCATCCACAACGCCTTACTGCAAAAAATATACATAGAGATGATGCATGCAATTATATTCCTAATTACACATAAATAGCGCGAAGAAGAAACAATATATTTCTAATATAAATTACATTTGGACATTAGCTTGTACGAGATTGGACCTTCACAAAATACTGTTTATGGAGGCGAATGTTAAATTCGGTTTTACGTGCACTTGTTTGGGGCCCTCACTCTATAACTCTGCTTTCTCGGTCATGCGCACTCTAACATCTTATTAGGCTGCCGCAGACCATCGCGAAACTGTTATATATACTGCACAAATTTACAATTTTCACATACACTTTTTGCCAGTGTTAAGAACATCGCATTTCACCAAAAAAACTTAACTGTTTACCATGGTTTGCACGTGACGTCATCGCACTATATGCTGGTGGTCATTGCGCTCTGTTCTTGCTGAGAAAATCAAATCCGGTGGTGCAAAATACACACTGCAGAAGGTTCGCGCTCAGTGCAAGCCATGTATTCGAGAGAAACAAATTATTCTTGGTTCTTGCAACGTGGTGAGGAACCGCGCGAGAGTCTGGCACAACGATAGCGTGCTTTCTGGCAAAAGTATTTTTGAGAACCAAGTAGTTTTCTAGACGACGCTTTCTGATCTCTGCCGAAGATACGGAGCAGAGGAATCTTTAGAACAATGTATGTTTTAAAACTATACCCACCACCCCCTTTCCCTCTTTTTTTTTTCGTTTCGATGCTCTTTTAGAGAACACCTTCATTCCCGAGAAACTACTTCCTCCGTTTGTGGATGTTAATTAGACAATTATATTTGTGTCAATTGTGAACAGTAATACTGCATCTATTTTATTTTTCACAGAAAAACTGTGAGGTTAGAACAAAATACGGTGGTGGTCAAAGCTTGGGGAACAGCTTTATAACGACACTCCTGCCAGAATTAAAGCGGCTCTCAACGTTCGGCAGTCCCTCTGAGGCCACTAGGATATTTCTTTTCTGGTATTTCTTTCGTACATTTGTAGTTCTACTTATCGTCCGATTGATAAGCCACATTTAGTTCTTTCCATGTTCATACTCTCGGGGAAAACTTTATGAGACAGTTCAGCAACAACGAAAACATGTTTGGGTGCCTCAATGATGTGTGTGTACATGTAAAATGAGTAGTGTAACAATTTTTGAACTTTCGGTAAAAACCGCTAAGAGCTAATCCCTGACGTTGATAGCTTTCAAAAAAAAACATCCATTAGTTTTTTTTTTTCGTTCAATGGCAGACACAGGAAAAACAAAGGAAAGAAGCACCATTCCCCTCCTCAACTAACTAGGACAAGTGGCCACGTGATCTGACGCTAATTATATACTGTCAGTGTTCATTACAGTCATGCGATGCGGTTGGCAAAGAATGAAGCATGTGTTGAGCTTTAGACATTGTTAGACTTCGGCTATTCTCATCTTTGATTCAACACGAGCCATTACCCCAGTGTTTGGCAATGCGATTGTCATGAACCCGAGTACTTGACTCACGCTCATGACAATCGAGTGCTTCACGGTGTCACGTGACTCGCAATGGGGAGTCGTAATGTCATGTGACATCACAGTGTCAACAATGCCAATAAATCCTGTGACGTTCTCAATATACCATATCCTTCGTCCAAGCGTTCGGCACATGCGCGAAGCCGCCATAACTTTCGTTCAGAGGTTGCACGCGGCAACGCCCGAGAGAGCTCGTGACACCTGGTGTTCTGCACTCGCAGAGCTCCTGCGAGGTTGTCGCTCATGCAGAAAGACTAAAGTTCCCTCGATGCATTGCGGCAGCGGTGGCGTAGCCAAGCTGGCTGGTAAGATCGGTTAAATCGACTGTTCAATCCCCACCCCTGCCCGTTTCGATCTGGATGAGCATCGTACCGGCGTGCGGTTGTGTATCACTATTGCGTGGTGCACGTTGAAGACCCCAGGCTAGCGGTTGTACCGCACTGGCTAAATTGCTCATCTACAGCGAGTGACTCGTCGCAACTTAAAATGGCTGACGAACGACTCGCTGTATAAATATCCACACAACCCCAATTATTATTATTATTTAAATCGACTGGACGCAGAGACTCACATGACTATGCCGCGGGGCCACGTGACGTGACATTACTGGACAGCAAGTCTTGACCACCATGATGTCGCGTGACCACGTGACACATGATTTATCACAGCGCCAATCCAAAAGCACCGCAAAAAGCCACAATTTTTAAAATATTGCAATTCGGTATTTGACAATTTGATCACTACATAGAAATAAAGCTGCCCATTTCTATTTCTTAAACATGCGTTCTGTAAAAAAAAATACCGTGAACCGTTTTGAACCGGTAACCGTTATATTTTTTCCGGTTCAGTTCCGGTTCAGTTCCAAGATGGCGGCAAAGATTTCGGTTCGGTTCAGTTCCGGTTCGGCTAAAAATAACGGTTCAGTTCCGGTTTTCGGTTCGGTTCGGTTCCGGTTCGACACTCTGCTCGGGAGTTCACTTTCCTATTGTTCTGTTATGAACACCTCTTTCAACAGTGATCTTACAATGTCACGATGGAATAAGCGGTGCTACTTTATCTGTCTGGAAACAAATTGGTTTGTGTCTATTTTTATACAGCCTCCAGAACATAGTCCGCCTCAACGGGCGACCTGTTTCCCATCTGTAGACGAGCAATTCAGCCAGTGCAGTACAACCGATAGCTCGGGTCTTTAACGTGAATCACGGCAGTGATACACGACCGCACGCCGGTACGATTAGGCCTTAGGTACGATGATCATCCAGATTGAAACGGGCAGGGTGGGGATTGAATCCGATCCGATCCCTGGGTTACAGCGCGAGCTTTCCCTCCACGTGTCTCCGAGCTGGTGTGCTCTAGGCACGGTTACAGCGAACTAGAACATAGGGGTGAATAGAGCCTCTAGGGGTGAACATTCTAGTTCACTGTAGCACGGTGGCTCTAGCCCACTCGGACACCTATCCTTTTTTTTCTTTTTTATTGCACTTGGCCACCGATCCCTCTAAAGCCCTTCGATGTGTTTGCGTTTGTCATGCAAGTGGCGTCAAATGCGCCAGTGCACGAGGCCTGCGTCTCGAGGGGCCCTTGGAAGCAGCTGTCGGCGCCGTACTGAAATGAGCGGCCCTTGGAAGTAGTAGTAGTAGTATAAAACGTTTATTTGAACCGCTTTAAGGTAGAGGGGGAGGGGAATGAGTCAATGGCATCGCGGCCTGGACTCGCGGTATGGGGGAAGGGAATTATATATAAACTTCTATGCCAGCTTCGTGGATATAATCGAGAAGCGTGCGTAGAGTTTTGTATTGCTTATCTGGAGGGCCTGGGGGAAAGACCCAGTCCTCCATGGATGTCACCCCGTCCTCTAGGTGCTTCTTCCTTGTTGCCTCAAGGCCTTTGCAGCCCCATAACAGGTGAACTAGGTCGACCGCATGTTGGGGGTCCATGCAGTAGCAGCATGTCGGTGGTGTGCGCGCCTTTTCCCACGCTGCTCTTCTGTTCGGCGTGCAGGCGGTATTGGTTCTAATGCGCCTTAAGAGCACCTCGTTCTCCGCCCAAAGCCTCGCGGCAGTGGGTCGGAGATGGGTGGAAGGTGTTCCTTCAGCGCAGTACGGGACGAAAGTTTGATCTGCTGTTTAGCTTCGTCGGGGTCATAGTCGTCTTCGTCTTCGTCATCTTCGGGTGAGGAAGATGCGTAGCCGTGATCATGGAGGTGGCAGGGCGGCTTCTGCGTCTCGCGGAGTGTAGCTATTAGCGCGCGAGCTGCAGAGTGGGCCTGCTCATTACCAGCTATGCCTGCGTGGGCGGGCGCCCAGGACAGCTGGACTTTTGTACCTTGCAGAGAAAGTTGGAGGGCCATCTTTTTTATGGATTTTGCTCTCTTGCAGGGGCTGTTTCTATTTCTGCACTCGGTGAGCGAGGCTACCGAGTCCGTAAAAACGTGGAGCTCTTTTGGTCGAATGGTTGTGTCGTTGAGGACTGTTTCAATCGCATATTGAATCGCTCCGAGTTCGCCACCCTTGACGGAGGTGCTGTTTTGTAATTGTTTGGAAGATATAATTCCTTTTCCTGGTATTGCCACTGCGACCGTAGCAAGTTGGTCTGGAAGTGTCGCAAAAGCCGCGTCTGTGTACACGGCCAGCTTCTCCGCCGAGTTTTCCCAGGCCTGTATTCGTTTGTTGTGGCTACTGGCTTGCGATGTCTGACGATCTGGATGTCTGACACTCGCGTTCTTTGGGATGGGCTTGCCTTCCACGAGGTCGATGTAATCTAACCAAGGAGGGTCGTTCTCTGGGAAGTCGGGAAGCGGGAGTTTAAGAGCTTGAATTAGACTGAGAATGGTTCTGCCGGGTCGTGAGTGTTGTAGTCGTTCACGGTGGGCGACAGATCGTACCATTACAGTTTCTTGTAAGGTGTTGAGCTGGGCGTGTTCCATGAGTGTCCCTATTGGTGTGAATCGAGGTAAGCCGGTAATGACCCGTGCGGCTTGTCTGTTGATGGTTTCCAGTTTTTTCCACTGGCTTTTTGAGATGTTGTAATACGAAGCGCAGTAGCAGACTTTTGATACGATGAGTGCCTTCACCATCTGACGTGCAATTCCTTCGTTCGCTCCGCCTCTGGAGCTGCATATCCTTCTGATGACATGGATGATTGCCTTGCATTGCTGGCTGACCTTGGTCATCCAGGTTCTGCACGAGCCGTCTTCATCGATGTACATTCCGAGTATTCTGATCGAGGTAGATGGTTGGATTCTGTTGCCTGCTAGCGTTAAGTGCATCTGACTGGCGATGCCAGCTTTTCTTTGTTTGCGGGATGCGACGACCACATAGGTCGTTTTCTCCGGGGATGCGGTGAGGCCGACCCTATCGAGATGGGTTCGCACTTCGTCCAATCCGGCTTGGAGAGTCTGTTGTTGGGTTCGGGCATCGCCTGTCACTGTCCATAGGGAGATATCGTCCGCATATACGGTGAACTTGAGGCTTGGGATCCTCGATAGGCGGTGTGGGAGGTCGGCCATTGCCATGTTAAACAGTAAAGGCGAGAGTACAGAGCCTTGTGGTACGCCGACCCTGTTGGGTCGTGGGTCGCTCATGTGGTCCCCTATTCTTACTGAATATGTCCGATCCTTAAGAAAAGCTTTAATAAAGTTAAGCGCCCTGCCTTGTATCCCTAAGCGTTCCGCCTCTTGAATGACAGCCCAGTGGGGGACGGAGTCGAAAGCCTTTCTAACATCGATGGCGACAATTGAGCGGATGGTTTTGCCCCTTGGCGCCCTTTTCTTGGTGATGTCGTGTGACATCAAGAGGAGGCTTTCCTGTGTGCTTAAACCGGGTCGGAATCCTGTCTGGGCTGGATGAAAAGCGCCGGATCTCTCTAGTGTCCAGTTAAGTCGATCTAGAACCATTCGCTCCATGAGCTTGCATACGCATGAAGTGAGTGATATTGGTCTGAAGTTGATAAGTGTGTCCTTGTCCTTGCCAGGTTTGGGGATTGGGACAACGGTCGAATGCTTCCATATTGGTGGTAACTCTCCTTGTTCCCATACCGCGTTAATTCCTTCAATAAGCTGGTGTTTAGCGTCCTGTGGGAGGTTGCGCAGCATGGGAATGGTAATTTTGTCCGGGCCCGGAGCGCTGTGTGCCTTCCCGTTGTGGAGTGCCGTTTCCAATTCGCCCAGGGTAAAGGGTTGGTCCATCGGATCCGCTGAGCTAGCCAGCACAGGAGCATACGGGTTCGGTATTGAGTTTGCTGTCGTAGCAATGGGCTGCGGGAAGAATTGGTCTCCGGCCGCATCTGCGAGGTCTTCTACCGAAGTGTCAGTTTTTAGCGCCAGGGTTAGAGGGGCCTTCTGTTCCCTCTTTTGTCCCAGCATAGATCTGCTGGTTGCCCACAGTTTCTTTACTGAAGTTTTCTCCGACAAGGACGCACTGTAATCCAGCCATCGTTTTCTGTCCAGATATATCGCGTGTTTGCGTGCCGCGATGGTGTGTCTGGTGACCTCTCTGAGTGCCGCCGGTGTCTTTGGGCCCCTCCTATATCGCTGCAGCGCACGGAGTCTCCTAGCCCAGAGATTCAAGAGGTGAATGTCGGGGGTAGGTGCATCGGCAGGTATGTTAGATCTGGTTGTAGCCACGTTCAATGCATCTAGCATTGCTGTCGCAAAGGATTCCGCTTGGTTGTTTTCCAGGTGTCTCCTATAAAGGTCCCAATTGACTGTATGAGCAAAACGCCGGTTCTTTTCGGACCTCTTGGAGTCCACCTCGATCTTTATTGGGAGGTGGTCACTCCCCCATGTGTCGATATTTACATGCCAGGAGAGGTTTCCAGTCTTCCCGTATATCCATGTAAGATCTGGACTGGTATGGCGTTGTCTGCTTGTCAAGCCGAGTCTTGTTGTTGAGCCCGGCGTGTTTAGTAGTGTGTACCTGAACCGTGTCATGTCCTCTAGGAGTTTCTGGCCGTTTATGGTGTCTACTTTGTAGCCCCAGCTGGTATGTGGCAAGTTGAAGTCTCCTCCTATAATCTTTCGTTCTTTTGGGTAAAGGATGTGTAGTTGTTCTATCCACCCGTTGTCTCTTGGTGATTTGCTGCTAGCCCCTGGCCTGTAGTATACAGAGGCGATGATTACGGGTGTTCCTTGATGCGTTGCACGGACTGCGACGACTTCTTGTCTGTCAGTGCACCATCGCATCAAGTCAATTTGATGTTGTGGCCAGTCCGATCGCAAATACACCATAGCTTGCCCCTTGGGCACGTCTTGGTTGGGCTTGCGGCCTGATGGGATCGACGGGCTGGAGTATGAAGTGTAACTTGTTAGGTTGATGGAGGTTGTCTTTACTTCTTGTAACAGAATTGCATCTGGACGTTTTGATGGTCTGTTCAGGTGTCTTGCGTTGAGTTCTGCGGCCCGTAGCCCCAGTCCTCTGCAGTTCCATTGAACAATGCTAATCCCTATTTTTAACGACCAAGTTTGAAAGCAATGACAGTGAGCTGTTGGCTTAGCGCTGTGAGTTGTTTTTCCAGCCTTGTAAACCGGACCTCGTAGCTGTCTCTGTCTAAAGTTGGGGTGCCCCGGACTAACTCAGCGTAAGTCCTTTCGAGCATCGGTGGGGTTGAATCGGATTAAATGGAGGTGGCGGCGGCGGCAGCGGTGGTGCCTCCTTCTTCCTCCGGGACTCTTGATTGGGTTTCGCGTGCTTCCTTGCCCTCTCCCTCAGTAGCTTCCCAATCTCTACCTTCTTCGGGCAGACATTGCTTGTCGCCAAGTGGCCATTTTTTTGCAGATCTGGCAGTACGGGGTCGGATTTGGGCACGGGTTGGTGTTACCTTGTTCATCTTGCGTTTCCTCGTGGTGTTTGCCGCACAAAGAGCAAACCGTCTCTTTGTGGCAGATGTCTTGCTTGTGACCCGCGCCGTGGCAGTTTGTGCATGTCACCGCCTTGGCTCTATATGGGTACACTGGGGTGATGCAAAGCGCGTATCTAACGAACCTTGGCAATCGATTACCCTCGAACGTTATCATCGCAGTGCGTCCTTTCCTTCCCAGAAGTCGGGCTGTGACGATGTCGTGGGTGTCACATCGGAGCCTGTCCCGGAGAGAGGTGTTGTCCTCACCCTCGTCTACTTCATATATGACCCCTCGAATTTGGTTATCCTGCAGTGTTTTGTAAGCTTGTACGGGAATCGCTTCTTCGTTAGCAACTGGAATTCCAGTGATCTCCAGTAACGCCTTGGCGGTAGGCTCAGATGATGTTTGTGCGGAGATAGTATTGCTCTCCTTCTGTAGCTTTACCGATATCTCCTGTGATTGTGTGCCTAGCGTTTTTGTAAAGGCTTCCTCCAGGGTTCTTCTCGGTATGGTGGTAAGATCTGTCTTCGTTCGTGGTCGAAGTATGACGGTGAAGCGCTGGCGTGAGGCTTGTGCCTTGCCTTCGCTTTCAGTGGTCTTCTTGCGAGTGTATCGTGCCCGCTTGATGGTCTTTTTGGATTGGACCAAAGACCATGGTGGGCCATTGTCCTCTGTGATTGAGCTTTGCGTTGCGGCGGTGCTGACGAAAGTGTCCGCTGTCGCCGCCTGTGTTGAGAATGACGTCCCAGGCGCCATAGCCGCATGCCGCTTGCGGCTCTCGCTGTCGTCTTGTCTACAATTTCCCTCCGGTGTACTCGCCGACGAGGTGGCCGACTCTTTTTCATTAGATTTAGAAATCGGCGTATTCTTGAGCCGCGGCTCTATGGTAGTCTGCATGTTTCCTGACGCTTCTGGCCGAGAAAGATCGTCTAGAGCTTGCAGGAACATTTCCGTGATTTCCTCTTTTGAGGCCCTCCCTAGCAGAGCGACTACCCTTACAAAAATGAACAATGAGTTTCAATTGAGCTTCTAATGTGTTTTTATAGAGTCAAATAAAACTCAAAAGAAACTCAACGTTAAATGAGTTTTATCATTACAAAACCAATATTTATTATTTTGAATTTACTCATTACACATTCAATTGAGTGTTATCATTACCCACTCAATATCTCTTCTATTGAATTTACTCATTACAAATTCAAGTGAGGTTTATCGTTACCCAATCAATAGAAATTATTTTGAGTTTACTCATTACACATTGAAATGAGTGTTATCACTAAGAACACAATATCCATTATCTTGAGTTTACTCATTACAAATTGCAATGAGTTTTATCGTTACCGACTCAATATCCATTTTTTTTAGTTTGCTCATAACAAATTCCAACGAGTTTTATCGTTACCCAGTCAGTATTCATTCTTTTTGAGTTTATAAATGTACTGATTACTCATGCAAATGAGTATTATCATTAAGAATGCAATATCAGTTCTTTTGAGTTTATCCATAGACACTCAAGTGAGTTCTACCATAAGGCACCCAATAGACATCAGCTGATCCACAGCGGAGGAATTCGATGAAGGCAAAGGTGAAGATAATCATGAATGCAGATTGCCTGCTATTCAGAAGACATTCTCCTCAAATAAAGTCATGTTCAAAATTGCAATCCAATAACTTCTCATATTTATTAACCATCCATTAACCCTTTTATGAAATCAAAACATATTCAATTATTCCCATTCCCAACTAGCACACTGTCTCGGGCGATCAAAATGACACAGCGATAGACATAATGACTCAATATTCAGCATCTGCTCCCAAACTTCCCTACGCGCGCAATCCACTAAAATATAAAATATATCCTGCGACCCCGCCCCCTCCTCCATTCGCATTTCGCTAGACCACAAGTCTTGCCATCTCAGTGCATAAGCAGTAACATATTGAAATTGACTCTGAAATTTAGTTTCTCAGGTAATACAGGTAATTAACAGTTAACAAATTTAAAACCATTGAAAAAAAAAAAAGAAACAAGCGAGCAGTTGTTTTGCGACACTCCGCTAGATCAGTCACGACACCCCTGGGGTTCGCGCCTCACAGTTTGGGAAGCACTGCTGTTTAATATTACAAATACAGAGTGCTGCTTAGAACATTTTTCAAAACATTTATAAGTAGCAACTGTTGAACTAATACCGCGCAAAAATTTAAACCAACTCTCACACAATCTCACAGCAACATAATCCCAAGTTTCCACAGAATAAAAACCAGTAAGAACAGACGAAATACACACTAGGCTGATTAATTAACTCTGAGCAGTCATTTTGTTTTAATTCAATACACATGAAAATAAAAGAGGAATAGGAATGCCAATCAGTGGCGTCACGAGGGTCAGCGGCACCCGGGGCGAGCCCGCCGCGACCCCCCCCCCCTCTCGTGTGGCCCGCCGCGACTCCCCCCCCTCTCGTGGCCCGACCGCGACACCCCCTGAGCGCTGCACCCGGGGCGGTCCGCCCCCCCCCCCCCCCCCTTTGTGACGCCACTGATGCCAATATGCATACCCGGGTCCCATAGGGACTTTATCGGACCATTAGGAATTTTTATCAGTCAAACGAAATGTTTTGTTGGCCAAACAGGAATGTCTAGGCCAATTGTGCATGTATATTTGAGCAATAGGAACCAATTAGACGTATGTCTGTCAGAACGATGTAAATGCATATTGGACGCAACAATTGAGAATCGGATCAATGGGAACATGTTTCTGTGCTTTTGGAAAGTTGTTTTTGGACGAAGCTGATATATTTGTCACACATCCAACTGAGGTAAAAATAGTCCCTGTCAGAAATACACCGGCCCATTTGATGCATGTGTTATGTAGCCTGGGCTGTATGATGCAAATATCTGTTCCACGTCCAAAGAATGTGTTGCTAGAATTCCAGCATGTATAAAAGTACATTAGTCAAGTTAATTACGCGACAGTGTTACGCTTATTTTTCAATATTTTCGGATGGCAAAAATGGTTTCAGCCCAGATTACATAACACACCATCGTTGTACATCAATGGGGTTCTGAATGTTCAAAGAGTTTTGTAGCTCGAAATTAATGCTAGAATCAAACACTCAGATACAGTCACAATTTAGAGGAAAATACCCTATTGCAATGCTTGCTTTTCTGAGGGAATTTTAGGACCATACTCTAAATAAAACTTAGGAGCATGGTGCGGTAAAATAATTTACTAATAAAATACTGTAAGCTGAGTGTAAATTAAAAGTAATCTCAACAAAAATAAAAAATAAATCTACTCTCTACTGCATTGCACCCGAAACAAATAGCGCGTCGGTGCTAGTTGTGATTTACACATTTATTTCCTGTGCTTATTATAATAACTGTATTCACCCCCTTTTACTCCTAACTTTCTAAAGACGTATTTACGGCGCCCCTCTATCGCGATTCAGTCAGTTTCGGTTTCGGTATTGTAACTTTTACTGGTTTCGGTTTCGTATTGTAAGGATCGCGTCTTCGGCCGTGTTCGAAAACTTACTCGATCTTACTCTAGGGTAAGGGTTTTGTACCTTGGCGTTCCAAAACCTACCCGCGTCCAGCGTTTTTCAATCTGTGCTGTCACGTGACACGACCCGCCGGAGTAACTCGGATCCATTTGGGTAAGATTTGGAACACAGCCTTCGACGCCCCATCGGTAGCGACACCAGTTCTTCGTTTTTTTTTCTTTTTCCGGGATGGTTCGACCGTTACTTACGTTTGTCCTGCGTTAGGCACGTTAGATACGTGTGTTTCGCGGGATGGAAATGCCTTTAGACATGGAAATGTGCTAATTTAATCAAGTTTATCTATCTGTGAAGTTTCCTCTTGTGATGATTATGTTCAAGAAGAGCGCGGAAGACCGACGACGCGACAGAACGAGCAACTCAACGCAGTTGGTAAGCATGCTTCTTTGTTCGCATTGTACGCGTTGAACGAGAAGTGAACATTAGGGAGTTTTAGAATAACGTCGTCGCTGCTGTGCATGCGCAGACCCAAAACAAGCATTCGGACTCGATCTTTGGGGCCCGTTATTTCTCAGAAATAGCGTGGGTACCGCAAAAGGCGGCGCCCACGACATCTCCGTTCATCGCGTCTTCGACGCCGTCGCGCGCTCGGGAACTGCGTGAGTCGCACTCAGCGACCGCGGTCGGTATGGTCGAAGCGTTTTGAAAACGCCACGGATCGCTGGATTCACAGCTCAAAGCTATCGAAGCGCGTGTACTTACGATCGCGGCAGACATGCATGCCTGGGTAGTGGATCGTCTGGGCTTCGTAAGTACAACAGAGCAGCTTGGCAGTGACAAAAACAAAACATGCGGCATTGAGTATAAAAGAACTATAAAAATGTTACTCTAGACGAAAAACTTGTTTAATTTTCAAGATATAACGTTCTAACTTCCAAATAAAAGCTGTCGCGACATCTTGGTGGCGCTTTAAGCGCGAGATGTTTGCGTTTTGGGGGTCCCCGGTAGAGAAACGCTATTCTAAAACTTTTCGCCGCAATCCTCGCTATTTTGCCGTCCGTAACGCGCGGTGAAGTAGCGTCCGGTATTCTAAAACTCCCTATATTCTCGGCACACGTTTGCTCGTTAAGATAATTTTTTTAAATTCTTTTTTTAACTAGTTGGGTTTGCTTTATCTGTCCTTATGTTTGGATCTGTGCGTAGCATAATGAAAAGTTGCCACTCATTCTGTGTATGGTCCGAGAAAGTGTAGCTTATGTCAACAGAGCACTTATTGAATTCCTAATGCTACTTTCAGTCCCTTGCTTTAGGAATATGTCTTATTGGTCTAGCAGTGGACTGATGTCGTCCAACTCTAAATTGATTACATTGATCATACTTCATTACATTTCAGTAGTTAGACTTCCTTGGAATTCGGTTCATGCAGAGCCAATATTCCTTTGCAGTCAAAATGGTTCAAGAGGATAGCCATCTTTTGTTTTGAAGTTATGGAAGTGGACTGGATGGTATTGTTAGGACAAACTTCGGTCCCCTGACTTTCTAGAATTGAACTGGGTTTACATTTCTCTGTTAGAAATTTTTTATAAAACAATTGTTCCTTTTCGCCTCTTTTTTTTTTCTCTTTCATTTTGCAACTGTGATGTGATCTAGCCGAGGGCCGCAGTTATTCCCAAATGAAGCAGCAGCAGTGTGTTCCCAGCTTGCGTCACTTCGATTCATTTCAAGGCATGCCACGAAATGAATGCCCCTGTTCCTACACCGTTGGAAGTGGGACTGACTTCAAAATGCAGTTCGACACAGTGTTTGAGCGGTATGGGACGTGTGTTGAATGACTATGCGGTTTTCACCGGTTCGTGGTTGGTCAACTTGAAACACTCCAAGTCCCACTTCCTTCTTCTCGTCTTCCTCTTCCCATTGGTTTGAAGCTCGGCCGGCATTAGTCTCATCCGAGCTCATGCCTTTGGCGCTCAGGTAAACATGCGCGAGGATTGTAATTGAACCCCCCCCCTCCCTCCCCCTGAACCACCCTTAAACAGAACAAAATGACAAAAAAGACGAAATTTGTGACAGCGGTGTTCGAGAGAAACTGCCGACTTTTAATTACCCTCCCTGAAACTTTGCAAACATTTCAGTGTGGCTGCAGCTGTGAGGGTGAGGTGGATCCAATATGAAAACTGGACCCTGAAGCGACGCCTTCAGGATGCCGAGAATAATTATGGTAAGTTAGAAATTAACCCACTAGTATACTTCCTAAATATTTGGGCCGGGTGTCGAATAAAAAATTTTAACCCAGTTAATTTGTCACTTTAATTTTCAGGCATAATATCTTGAAAAGAATGAAACTCCAGATGTTCCAAACTGGCTGAGGTAAAGCAGCCTTGCAGTGCACCAATGTTTAGACTGAACATACTTTTGTGTAGCGTCCACAAGGTGTAGCTCTTACATTGAAGTTTTATGAGCTAGTTTCTTCAATGTTTCAACTTTCGGTGTGCCAGCTGGGTAGTGTGTAATTGTGTTTTTATAGCGCAAGCAATATCTTAATCCTGGTGGCAGGAAGTTTCGGCTAGCAGTTGACATGGTTGGACAACGGTGTGCATGCTTGCTTTCTATGAAGCTGCCAATGAAGCAAAATACCAGCATGTGCGGATTGTCCATGCATTTAATTTTTTGTTTGTTGTTTGTTTCAGACTACATGTGCTCTCAGTACAAGGGGTGGCCCTCCAGGCGCTGACGACCAGCATGTCGTCTCTGCTGGGCTGTCGAGGCAAATTTAAAGGGTAAATATTGCAGCTGCAGTTTTTTCTATTCTGTCCCTGCTACACTTGAGTCGTGCGAATTTCTCTGCATGCTTGGTCTTTTTGTTTTCGTGGTACTGTAAACTTTTGTTATAGTCCGTTGCAACTATAGAAAGCAGAAGCCTCTCCCACAATTCCCTTTGCTCGCCATGATTGGCGGTGTCCTCCCGGCTCTCCTCCTCTCTAGTGTTTGCTTATTAAAAAGAGTGAAGGGCTTTGTGGGAGGGGCTTCTGCTATTCTAGAGTTGCAACAGAGTATAGCGCGACCTCGGTTAATTTAATCATTTTGAAGAGTCCTAGCGGGCACCCATGCATTTTTATGGGAAGGACTCTGCATCATATTTTGAACCGAGAAAATGACCCCACGAACAGGAAAGCACGGGCCTTCTGCTACAAAATTAACCGGACCAAACTTTGTTTTCAAGATCAGACCGGAAAAAGTCGACTCCTGTCTTATTAACGGCGAGTGACAGAAATCCTGTGCTAGTCTCGCCACGTTGGGAAGCTAATGCTATGACCCCCATCTTGATTTCTTTGATGCTTGTTATGGCTGTTTTCACATCTGGTATTTTCAATGTTCTTTGGCCAAAAGTGAGTGGCACGTCACCATAGGTTTCCAGAAGAAAGCGGTCGCATATGCAGAAATTTCTAGCAAGTTCGTAGCGCAGTGGCGCTTCGTCGCAACCGAGGAAAAACTCTACGGTATTGTTGGTGCAAAACATTAAGCCTCACGACTAGCAGCAACTTAATCGTGGATATACTGCGCCGTACGGCGTTTATTTGAGCTCTACTCCACACAAAAAATTACAGGGCCACTTAGGTATCCCTTTCGTGGATTGAATGCGAAAGCATTGCCATTCCTAACGACACTTCCTTTTTTTTCCTCTATTGTTAGGAATGGCAATGCTTTCGCATTCAATCCATGTAGCGATACCTAAGTGCCCCTGTAATATTTTTTTACGTTACATCATATGGCGTCACACATCATGGTACGTCATGTCGTCACGTGAAGTGTGATGTCATTGAACCGAGGACATATTTTTATGCCCATCTTTCGGGCACATCAACGCCGACGCCGTCTTTTGCCGTAATGGGACAAGCTTCTTTTTGAGGGGAGAGTAAAGCCGCATTCCGAAGCGGCTGAGATAGCACAGCAGCTAGCATGCCCGGCTCTCACACAGCAGCACCGGGTTCGAATCTCAGCCGTGGAAGCACATTTTATTCTTTCTTTTATTCCTCTGTTGGCATTTGGTACCACTCGGTTAACGCCACCGGACGCCGGATTTTCCGCTCCATAGACATATAATGCTTTCGCATTAAAAAGGCACATCCAGTCAGGATTGTGCCTTTTCGTGTGGTAGAGTCGTACAGCTGCCCACCACTTCGAAAATCACAACTAAAGTATGAGGGGGCACTAGTGATCACCAAATCAGGTTCACGCCATTCATAGGTGAAGGATCCATTTGGGTGCACTGAAGATTTGTGTGGGCATTTTCTTTAATTGATTCATTGGCACGTCTCGCCGTCCTGCACCTCGTTAGCTCTAATGGGCAGGATGTACAGCTCGGCAGACTCGTCGGCTGAATCCTCCATGTGTAGTTTAGCATTGTCCTTGTGCTGCTTCAAGTAGGGATGCATGCGAACAGTGCGCAAAACACATGCCCCTTGCCCACGCTTCAAACTTCATTGCTGGTCGCGGCGAAATAGCCAAGTGACGTGCCGTCATGTTTGCCCTAAGAAGTTTGTAAGACACTTTGAATGATGTTGTAATATTGCGTTGTAAGTCACACAAAAGTTGCGACAATTATGTTTTGTTAATACGGATTTCTTCTCGGGTTTTATCATACGCAATTTTTTATCGTAAGTTTTGCTTTTTGAATTCGGCCTCTGATGTCTCGATCCTCCCAATAATTCAAACTTCGTGTATTGCATAGATTGTGAAAGCTGCAGTTGACACACACCCATTCGGAGCATGGCTTTATGATCCACATAGAACTCTATTACCGTTTCCTTCCTGTCCGGTGTGATTAAAAATACTTCAAGATAGTAAACAAACACTAAAAAAAATACACAGGGACAAGGAGTGGACATAAAACACTGGCGCCAGTGTTTACCACCACTTATTGTCCATGCGTTTTTTGCGGCACTTGTCTACGATCATGAACCAATTGGCCCGAATTGCCATATTAATTCTTCGAGATGCTTATAAGTCATAGCTTCTCTATGTTCAAATTTGGTAAACTTCATAAGCGACAACATCTGCTTGCTTATCTTTGGTAGACCTTGTCAAAAGCCAAAATAAAAGACTGCAATGCGGCGGCAAAAACAGTGAGAGATTGATTCTCGCAGACTCGGGGGCAAAATATACTTTTGCACCATGGTGCCCCTGACAATGTTATCAGTGGCACTTAATAAACTATCAAGGTAGTGTGTAAATTAAGTGCCTGGGTGAGCAAAAATGTAGGAATTTTAAATGTGACTTTCCGCATTTAAGGCTGGTTCACACATACAGTGCAGCGCTAACTCAGCCCTGTTAAGGCAACGAGTCACTGCTACTTCCATGGCTTGTATCGTGTGTTCTGAGTTGCCTACTTTCATACAAAGGACTGATGTCTTGGTTTGTAATACTGATTCAGCGCTGAGGTAGTGCTGCTCTGTGAACAGGATACCTTGCTCGGACATTGAAGTTTAGATAAGCAGATCAATGTGTAACTGTGCATCTTTTTTCTTTATAGGTTACCAGTACTCCCGTGGACACGAAGGCAGTACAAGGTCCCCCATGGACACGAAGGCAGTGTACCATATACTCGAATTTCACATTTTTAATAAACTAGTTATTACTCCTTCCCACGGTTTTATGCAGGCATTTTCTGAACCCTGCATGCATATATAGGCATACATATAAGTGACACTTGCACTCACTTTCCCCTTCCCTCAAAACAGCGGTTACATCCGGACCACATGTCATGCAACCTATTGCCGTCTTCCCTCTTAGAGCTCTATCTAGAAACCCATGCTAGGAGTATAATTTCTAATACATTTCATTTGAAAGTCTAGATACACTGCTTTGAGTCTGTTGAAAATCAAATGTCTTTTTCTACCGCGTTGCAATTGAGGTTTTGATGGGCCATCTCATTAGGTATATTCCGACTCGTCGGAATATACCTAATTAGATGGCACGTCAAAACCTAAATTACAACGCGGTAGAAAAAAACATTTGATTTTCAACAGAGGCTCAAAGCAGTGTATCGAGACTTTTAAATGAAATGTATTAGAAATTCTTATGAGGTGGCACGGCAAAACCTCAATTGAAACGCGGTGGCCAATAGTTTTCGTAAACTCCTTAGGGACTCGTTACAAAAAATCAATTATTTTTCAACACAGACTCGAAAGGGTGTCAATAGACTTTCAAATGATATTCATATGAAATATATTTGAAACTTTATGCGGTAGCTTTGTCGAAACTTCAATTGGAACGCGGTGGCCAATAGTTTTCGTAAACTCCTTACGGATTCGTTACAAAACTCATTTGCATTTCTATTGAGACTCGAAAAGATATAATGAGTAGACTCCATAAACATTCAAATGAAATTCATTAAAAATTTTTGTAAGGGTAGGAGTGATTTGATTTCGTTCGCAGTACTTTGAGGTACCGGAGCTGGATGTGGTTGGCTCGGTGGTGGTCCCAAGTTGATGGCCGGCAGGGCGGGCCAGTTGTTCGTAGTCTCCGGATTCGGAGGATTTAGAGTTGGCGTCGTAAATTGGAACACCGCGTTGGGGTTGGCGGTCACAGCTGCGGTGTCCATCTTCTCCATCGCCGCGGTTAGGCCTAGCAATGCACCGGCTCAGATCGCTTTAGTGCTGGCTCTTTGGGTGCGGAAATTCGGCATGTCGGCCCCCGGTATGATATACCTTGGTCACATACCTGCCGAAATCTACACTTCGAAGCAATGGTCGGTATACTTCTGTCTTAAAACGGAGTCAAGAAATTCGAAAATTTCCAGAGCGGTCGAAAGAGCAGGGCGTCTCCGTCGGGCTTCTTTTCTTCCCCCTACGTAGTTCTGTATTTCTTTATGGTGCCACCTATACCTCGGCCCTTGGAAGCGAATGGCAGCGGAGCACCCGCTCCTCGCACGAGTCTTGCGCGTTTCTACAACAATGGTTGGCGGTACTTTTAAGCGTGAATTTCATCAGAGGAATTTAGTCTGCACTTGCCGGCAGCGCCTTCAACTTATAAAATTTACGAGGATAGCTGGAGTGCGACATGACTTTCTGTATTTGAGTAGTTCTTTTTCGCTGACAGGCAGACAGACGGAAAGTGTCCTTTCTTGCCATACCCGTCGCCAATGTTGTGAGCTGTGCACTTGGCGCGCGATTGTGGACGAGTATAGTAGAGCCGCGCTACTTGCTTGGACAGAGAACTCCTTGGTACAGTTCGCTGGTGGGAAACGGTTGCGTCTTGTTGCTTTTGACTCGCCGCGCAGAAGTGTGGACCTCGCACTAAAGAGCTAGGCTTAGGGTCGGCACTCTGTTCCCCAATATTGCTGTGGGCGCCGCCATCTTGGTGCTTGTACAGAGCAGACGCAACTGCCGATCGTCATAACTCAAAAGTGCGGCTTCCTCGGCATTTGATTTGGTGTTAGGAAGCTCATGTAATATTGCTTTGCTCTGTCGCGAAGCGTTTAAACATTTGTGGAGGACGTAAAAGCGTTTCCTGTGATTTCAGATAAATTTTCAGATAACTGGCAGCCATGATATTAAGCCACAATGTGGACAAATGTCGTTACTCTGAAGCGTAGCTTATTTAGTGGCACTAGGGAAGATCATGGCGGAACAGCGCAGCACTGAGCTAGATTTCAGACGCCATGTTCTTCTATAGTGCCACTAAAGAGGCCACGCTTCAGAGTAACGACACTTGTTCATTATGTGGCTTAAAATCATGGCTGCCAGTTTTCTCAAGATTTATCTGAAATCACAGGAAACGCTTTTCCGCCATTCACAAATGTTTAAACAGTTCACGACAGATAAAAGCAATATTATATGAGCTTCTTAACACCAAATAGAATGCTGAGGAAGTCGCGCTTTTGAATCATGACGATCGGCAGTTGCGTCTACTCTGCACAAGCACCAAAATGTTGGCGCCCACAACAATGTTGGGGAACAGAGTGCCGATACTCTAAGCGCAGCTCATCTAGTGGTTCTAGTTCTTCCCAGAAGTGGCGCGCGGCACGTGTCTCGAGCATTTTCACAAAAATGATTGGCGCCACTTTTTTCAGGATAGATATGCTTTACTCCACACAACGTGGGAGCGGGTTTGCAAACCAGTATTCAGACGAAGAGCAGGCCGATATAGGAGATAGGAAGTGCAAAACTCCCACTTTATTTATTTTCTGTTTTCTAGCTTGAAAATAAGCTCTAAAAATAACCTCTTTTTTTTTTCAAAACAACTTTGCGTGTTAATTGTGGTGGTCCAGACGGCCGCAACGCCGCGCTCTGTGCTTTCGATAATTTCGAACGTGGATGGAATTTCGAGTCCGTTTGGAAATCGGAGCTTATTCTATGTTTTGTAAACCACTGTAATCTACGTATGTACTGGCTCGTATATCGCGCCGCCTGTTGGCCGCTTCCTGCAGCGGCGGACAAAGAGCGAAAAAGATGTAGCTCGAGATTGGCGGCGAACAGCCCGTGGCCCGAGCCCACCTCGAGCGCCCGACCTGCATGCGCAGCTGCGAACATGCCACTCGTTTGTTCCGGAAAAATTCTGCGCCATCTATGAGGAAAAGGGTACAAATAAATAGCGGTTGAGATCCCCTTAAAGGAGCGGCGCAACGATATTCAATTGGAATGTTTTTCCCTTTACACGAGCTTACTGGCACTAGTGGGACTCAAGGACACTCGCACGCAACGCCACTGGCCGAGAAACTTCTTTGTTGCGGTGTAATTTCAAGGACAAAAGCGATCATTTTCATTCAATCTCTCCTTTGCAAAATTTGATGACGTAACGTGGGGATCGCAGTACCCTCCAGTGACGATACTTGAATGCGGCTCATAGATTGGACCCGAGCATTGCGTGGGCACTCGATTTGGGCTCGTGATAATTACTAGCTCGAGAAGCATTCGGGTAGTGGACCGTGTCCAATCGCTGCAACGACGACAATAGCCGAGCCATAACAATGTCTGGAACTCAGCGCGTGTCCTGTGCTTTGCCAACCCCAGCGCGTGGCTATGATCAACATTGGCGGCATATAATCGGCTCCAGATCACGTGGCCGCTTGTTCTGGCTGCGAGTTGAGGGGGTGAACGCTGCTCGTTTTCTTTAATATTTTTTCTGGGACTTCTATTACGTGGGGTGAAAAACGAACGCGTGTTTCATAGGTCATTAACGTCAGGATCCGTTCTAAGCGGTATTTGCGCAAAGTACAAAAATTGTTGCATCGCCCCTTTAAACTAAGACTGTAAGCTCCAGCTTCAGCGCGAGCCCACTGGCTTCCGCAGTGACTGGGTTGCGCGCACCTGCGCATTCACACTTGTGTTAGCAATGGCAGAAAGCTCTCGCTGAAGGCGGAGCTTCTAGTCTCAGTTGGAGGGTGAACGGTGTACACTCTAGGTCTGACAGGAGCTTTTTGACATGAATCCGGAGGAGCAGCGCAAAACTACAGCGCGCCAGCCTGGAAGAGTTCCTGCAGTTTCCATTCACGCAGGAATTAAATAATGGTGTGATAAAATAAACGAAACACAGTGATGCGCAAATTTTGATTTCTCACCAGAACAGAGAAACAGATAAAATCATATGTGGTCGCCACAGTAAACGCGTTTCCGCTAACCCCGCCCAATATTTACGAGTGAAAGACGCTCGAATCTCCCAATAACAGGCTGAAGTTGAGCAACTTGGTACATAGTTTTAGGTAAATGGTCAACTAGAATGATAGGTAAATGAAATGGTAAACTAGAATGATGAAACACAGACAGGGAGAAACAAAGACATACACACCGCGGTGTGTATGTCTCTGTTTGTCCCTGTCCGTGTTTTGTCCCTATCGTTCTAGCTGACCATGTACCTAGAAGAATATCCCAGCCCGCGCGTCCATGGACTGAAATAGTTAGTTTTATCGCATTAAATCTTCCAAAAAATATATATATGGTTTGCGTTGCTACTAAAGTAAAAACAAAATCAATAAATAAAGAATACGCACTCTTCTTTAACAACTTACGATCAAAAACGAAGACGAGCAGTCTCTGTTCCCTTCGACCAATCGTCTGACGAGGTTCAAGTTGATGTCACGCTCTGCGTCACTCAAAATTTATTTTGTTTTTCTTTCGCAGCACACGATTCTTATCACTCTTTTCTGAAGTATGAATAGTCTTGGACATTAGATTTGGTTGTCGTACTCCAAACTAGCTAACAGTAGTTCAGGTGGGATGCAAACGAGTGAGTTATATAAATGCAACTTAACTTCAGTTGGAAGGACATGGCGACATCCGTGTAATATACCACTGATACGCGCTAGTTCAGAAATGATATAATCCACATGTTCAGTCCAAGTCACGTGGTTCGTGAACATCACCACAACTTTTTAAAGGTACTAGCTATCTCATTAGACAAGGAGTCTAAATGAATATCTCTTGGAAGGTCAAGATTCCTACTTTTGAAGCTGAAAAGGATGGCCTAGGTTAAATTTTTATTTGTTATGAGATTATTTGCACTGGCCGACATTTGAAGATCGTTTTATGGTTTCATTAGCTGCAGGTATGCGACAGCCATTACAAGTTTCAGCTGAAAAACGAGGCTGGTGTCGTCTGCGTAAATTATGTACTTTACTTCCTTCGCAAGGTTAACAATGTCATTAAGATATTAGTTAAAGAATAACTGCAAAGGAAAAAAACGTTTTTTTTAACAGCCTATTTTAGTTAAGCATGTCAAAAAACAATTTTTCCCGCAAGAAAAAAAAATTAGAGCAATATTTATTGCGTGGGACTGATTTTAGTTTGCGGCTATTTCGTCCGTTTTAAATCGCGCGCCACAAAGTTGGTGTTCCGTGACGTTTAGCCCCAATTGTATGCTATACTTATCATTGGCTCAGAATTTGATTCACAGCTTAGATCTCGGTGGCTGAACCTTTGTTATCTGTTGTAATCTCCTTTGAGCGGCATATTTTTAGGTTTAAAGAATAACCCATGTAATGAAAGTTATTATTTTTTACAAAAGTTTATAAGACGGGCACTTCTGTTTGGATTCATAGCATAACAAACAAAGCTTCGCCGTTCTTTCATGGCCGCTGAAGTCTCTGCTCCCGCCTGTCTCGCCTACCTCGACTAATCGTTTCGCCGAAGTGATCAGTGTTTCGCGTTGACCCAGGTGCTTGAGTGAGACTTCCTGAGGTGAAGTAGTGTGTGTTTAGCAGCTGCCAGTGATAGGAAGCGACGCGGGGTTTTGACTTTCATGGCGCGGTTTGTTACTTTTGTTTTCCTCTTTGCTTTCTTAGCGTTTTCTTTTTGCTCGAGCGTGCAAATGCCGTTTTTTTTTTGGAGATGTCAGTTTCTTTAAAGCGGCGCCGTTGCTCTGTAAAGTGGTTCCAGATGAGTGATCGCGACAGCGAGTCTTCAAGCAGCCATATCGCCCCGAAAGATCCCGCGCTGAATGCTATTCGGCTGCATGCAATCGGGCGTTCGCGTAGCGACAAACGTGTTCAGGTATGCTCTTGTCATTTCGCTCCGGAGGCCTTCGAGATTCGCACCGGGTGCACCGAACGTCCGCGACTAAGACACACCTGTTACGTAAAAGACCTGGCACAGCCAGGTTATTACGTAACAGCTGTCCGCAGAAGCCTTCGAACGCCCGAATTCTGCGTTAGACGAGAGATTTTTCTCGGCTTCCGAACCATCTTACGTAAAGTTGTTTGAATTGAACGTGTACTGTTATCGTAAATCTTGACTAGGGATTACGCCTTTGTAGATCATCTTATTCGTTTTGCTGGAGAGATGCAAACGACGGGCATAACAAAATCGTTTGCATATCCCGCATACCTCGCAAAAGCACTTCGCCAGTCATTTTGCGAAACACGGAGTCCGCACTGTCCTGACTTCCCAGACTTTTGCCTGCTTTAGAGCAGTTTGTACCTGCTGGTAGGTATGTCTACTGAAACTAGAGGCAGTGCCTTTTCCAGAGAGGAAAGAGACCAACTTTGGAAAGCTTGCTCGCCCTCCCCAATTTCTAAACTCTCGAGTGATTGTACCATAATAAATGCACCAACGCCTCTTCCCAAAATAAAGAAAATGCACTATGTTCACTACGTAAAAAATGGTCTCATTTCATGCATTTGTGGGCAAGTAGGAAATCTTGCCCAAATTTATTCACAACGCATCATGAGCGCAACAAACTCTCAAGAGATTTACAGGAAAAAATCGGTGGTGACTTACGTTTCCCTGAAATTCTGTATAACCAGTCGTTTGCAGGACCGAATCATCTACTCGAGCGGTGTGCGTCGTTGTGCAAACGCAGTCCAACAACACGAAGCATAAAAACGGCAGATTTAGGATAACAATCCGGAGTCCATTGATACATTAAAACTACGTAATTTTGTTGAAATCGCCTTTCAGCTTTTTTCCCACGGTATGCGTCAGGAATCTTTCACATTTTGAAACTAAACGAAGGAAGATTTACTTTTAAAAACGCTCGCTGCCACAGCTCGCTGCGTCCTCCCGGACCAGCTGGACCGGATCAGCTGACGACGACGGGACTAAACCCGTTGAACCTCAACCCCACAACAACCAATTTGCCCTCCGTGATAGTGTGGGTTTCTACTTCCAAGCCTCACGCCACAAACGTTTCAGTTCTCTGTCGCATCGAGGTGTAGCACCAAACTGAACGAGATCGCCGAAGTCAACGCAGCGCTGTCGTGAACGTTGGCATGTGGTTGCGCACTCGTGGACCCTGTGACTCCCTTCGCTTTCAAAGCACACACGACGATTACGAATGATACTTTCCGTCTTCCGGGAACATCACAGGGGCACTTCTCAAGTCACGTTTTTGCTACATGTGCTCGCAAACGGCGGAGCTTCTCGCATCCCGTCAAACGAACACAGTAACGGCGCCATGTTGAACGTGCGTTGTTGCCAGATTTTCTCCGACCAAACAAAAATAGCAAAAGTAAACCGGCTCTAGCTTCCAGCGTACATCGGCGGCACCTCCCCCCCCCCCCCCCCCCAATGCGCGGCGTTCAACGAGACGACAAGACGCGCGGGAAGTCGAGACGCTGCGTACTCCGCAGTCAAGTCAATCCAAGAGTATTATCCAAGAGTGAGGTGCGGGGCGTACTTCTCCGCGCGGATCGAAAGAGCGGGTGTTTCAAATGTGGAGAGGTTGCGACTCCGACTAAATACGTCCTGTGGCGCAAATATTGCTAAAAAAGTGTTTTTTTCTTTTTGCGGAAGATTTGTTTTGTGACATACTTGTTTTGATTAAACTATTGAAAAAAAATATTTTTTTTTAATTTTCAGCTACCGTTTAAAAAGTAACGGCCCCAGCACGGTGGTTTGAGGTACAAGACTTAATTTCCGTGATATTAGAAGAGTGATTTAGAAACAATAGATCTATTCAATGCCGCCGCCGCCATGTTGATTGGCGGGCAAATAGTTCTTTTTCTTGCCATGCCACAGGAAGGTGTTGTTATTGTTTCGACTGCAACATCAACTGAATATTGTTTTGAAGTTTACGGTTTGGTAATGTCCAGATTTAGTTTTTCGCCCACATGAAATACTCTCGTGACTACTTTTTTGTTGTATTGCACAGACCTTAAAGCCCTATACTTTCTGCCATAGTGTACCTCACTATCAAAGATGTTGGTGCGAACGTAGGGCTTGATCTGGAATTTTGATTTCGCATGCACGTTAATCCAAATGAGACGGTGCAGAATACTACGTCCTCGCGCCAATAGCTTTTGTAGCGCTAAATGTTATAAAACAAAGTATACTCCATATTAAATTTGATATTTTGGCTAGTCGGTAGTCTAACATATTAAGGTATTTTTCTGTCCTATTCTTCTTCGCTCCACTTTGTGCGCTAAATCACTCTCAATATGTTAGACTATATTTTTTCCGAGAACGAACGTTGTTCCCGAATATAAAATACGGCAACTCAGTCGTGTCCATTGGGGTTCAAAAAAAAATGTATACATGTATAGCAGTTCCAACCGAACTATCTAGAACACTGGTGCTCAATGCAATGCAGAAATTAAGCGCCCCGCCTTATTCCGTTTTGCGGCGACTTCGACGTCAAAATAACAGGGTCCATATTAACGGATACTTGACCGGTACGCACGTTAAGGTACACATCGCCTTATGTCTAGACTCGCACCTCTGTTATTCCCTTCCCTTCACGCCCGTGTGAAGGCACCTGGGTTTTGGCAGTGCACGTGAATGGGTTCGTGCGTGCGTGCGCGCGGCAGGGTGCAGTTCCCATAATGTTCGCCTCCCCACCCCAGAAGCCCGTGTCTTGTACGAGGCCAAAATTGATTCCCACGGCTTCGGCGAGCGCCGCGCATATTGGCATGTACACCACGCGTCTCACCGACGCTAATTTGCTCAGACCTCCTTTTTCCGTGTACGAGCTTTTCTACGCGCTTGATTTTGTTTGGCTCTTGAGGTTGCGATGCTTATTATGTTGGTTCCTTGTTTCCACTACTTGTTCCATGAAATATTGCTGCGTCATTAGACAAAACACCTCGTAATAATTATTACAAACGAACGGTGTAAATTTACGTGCCTGCTGCTTCACTAATGCAGAAGCAAAAAAAAAATTAGAAATACGGGGTGGCGCAAGGAATAATCAGGGCAGAAAGGAAGGAAATGCAAAATTAGACATATTTAATTACAGTATACAGCATTCTTCACTCTCATATTTCTACGCGAGGACAGACTTTTTTTAGCACATCGAGGTTGGTGTAAAACGTTTGTGATTGCGTACACTTGTAGCGTCTCTCAGCGTTGAAACACAGAGCATTTTTCGTTACATTTAAAGCATGTGGTCACATGTTCAGGAGATAAACATATTTCTTTGTCATCAGTATCTTTACTGTGCAGTGCTTCCCAAAGATAACTCTACCACGAAATAGCGCCTTTTTATATACTTATTTTTTACACACTACATACATCGCCCGAGGCCATTATTTTATGGCTTACATCATGGTATGCAAGAATTGATCACCTAGTTACACCGTGCGTAAAATAAACAATCATTGCATAAAAATTAAAAAATAACAACAAAACCACGCTACACAAATATCACACACAAAATTTGCGTCGCATCAGACACAGAAAAAAATCGCAAGAAGAACATCAAGGAAAGTCTAAAAACCAGGTGGAACATTCCATCAAAAGCCTTAGAGACCCCCTTCTTGTAGTCGACTATTCGAATCACTAAACAACTGGGATCCAGGATCATGATGTTTTAAAATCCTGAGACTGGGAAGGAAAATGAAGAGAAATTGTAGGACAGAAAAAAGGGGACAGGGCACACGTCTTTGTGATAATCCTGGCCATGTCCTGCCAGCTACGTGATGAAGCTTTGGCTCCTCGATTACAACCCAGTTTGGGGAAGACACTCCAGCTGCTGCAGTTACCAATGTAGGTTTGATTTGCAGAAACTAGATCAATGTTTAAGTAAACGAGTGGCGGCGTTAAGTTTGAGGAGTAGTTTACTCTTTCATAGTGCTTGTTTTGCGGACGCTTGATATAAATGTTTTGTTAACGAGTGGTACGACGCGCAAAAAACCAAAACATTCTAAAAAAGAAATAACCTTTTTTTGTATCCCCTGTCCTCAGCCCTTCCCAGGTCTTCGTCAAAAACATGCATAGAAAAAAAATCCTCTGCTCAGCAGCTTTATTTTGACTGTTGGCCCTTCTAAATTCTAAAATAAAATATTTTTAACTTGCTTTGCTGTCGCTAATATCTTTATTGTTCTCTTCTTGTTTTTCGTGTTTCTTGCATTAGACAAATTTGGCGTCATAAATGCCGCCAATGCCGTTTGTGCAACACACATGCCTTAAGTGAAACCGGCACTGACTGCATAAAACGAACCAAGAGAGAGAAATGACTATGGATTCGCGTACTTCCTATAGTTATGACAATGATGACTCAGTTGAAGATATGATCACACACAGCTTCTTTTTTTTACTTTGCACGAACATCACATTTTTATGTACCAAACGTTTTCCAATGGTCCTCCATTTTCAGAGGGTCTGCAGACATGGGCAACATAGGTCCACCAAATAATGGTTGTAGTATCGGCCCTCCTTCTCCGACTTTCATGCGGGCGCCGCCATTTTGGTGCTTAGTGCAGAAAGGGCGTCACTGGCGATCGTTACAATGCGAAAATGGCACTTCCCGAACTTTACAAACGGTGTCAGGGAAGCTCAGGCACTATCGTTTTGCTCTGTTGCGGATTGCTTTGGTTTTTCTGGAGAAGGGAGAATCGATTTATGTGGTTTAAGATGAAGATTGAGATAATTGGCAACAATATTGCATCGAGATGACTGATGTGTCATCACTCTGAAGTGTAGCCTATTGAGATACTCGAGTGCAACCGTTTGTATTTTATAAGATAGCTCGTCCCCGGCCAGAATTCTAACGTATAATATTTCCAGGGTACATGGTATTTTTTGTACGTGAACGCTTAATCTGATTATCACAATTTTTCACGACGAAAGCTGTAACATTTTACTGGCTATCTAGATGTTCAAAACGACAGCAACAAGTTATTTCTTTATTCATGTAAGGGGCCTTCAGTATATCTATTGCGGGCGATTGTTAAAGAAATCTGCGGGTTCTACGTAATGATTATATATTTCTTCGGTCTTTATTTTAAGGTACTTTCATGTCTTTTAACACTCTTGTTTCTCCGTTAATTCTTCTTCGCGTTAATAGTGGTTTGTTTGCTTTTACATAGACAAGTGTTGGTGACTACCTAACGAACGTAACAAAATAACTCGTTTTAATAAAGAAGAGCAACTCTGCCATGCACGGACCAGACAAACCTATGTGGCCGCATGGGGCCGCAATTGTCTGCCCATATATGCGAGTTTGCACACGCTGAGACCAACTGACAAATTAAGCGAGGGTGCGGCGCTCTGATCGTAAGAGAGGGAGGAAGAAGAATTAATGACCAGCGGTGAGGGTCTCATCCAGGGCCAACGGACAAGCATTACGGTGGTTCCTTTGGCGATTTCTTTTTTTTTTTTTGCAGCTTACTTCCTTCGCTTCCGAATCTTCTTGCGTGAGTTGTGAATCTCAAACCCTGCCGGCAAAATGAAGCGGCAGCGGGCACCTTTGAGCGTGCCGCGCAGGTCATGCTAGTTTGCGTGCGGAGGTTGGACAAGAGTTTGGGAGAGGAAGGGGGCGCTCGCGTGGTGGTGCCACCCTCGGCCAATGGATGCTGACCGTGTGTGTGTGTGTACAGAGGCGCGGACGTCAATGGCCACGCCCCTGATGGCTAAAAGGGGATGAGGACCTTCTGTTTGCTAATTTCTTGATCGTCTAAAATAATTACACGGAGCCATAGGTTGGCTTATCAATTTACATCCCGGTTATTTTTATACAGAACAATCCCACTGCATAAGTGACTTTAAAGGAGTACGGAAACGAAATGACATGAGCGCGAGCTCTCTATACCCTTTGCTTCAAAGTTGGCCAGCTAGAAGCGCAATGCGTGTCGCGCTCGTGACGTCAATAGTTCTCGCACGGTGAAGGGTAGTGTAGTTGCGAGCCTTGCCGCTTGGTGGCGTCAACACGTGACAATCTCGCTTCTGCATTGGTGGTTCCTCAAGGTCGCGGAGGTGTGTCTCAGCCGCCCCATACAGCTTGGATGGAACAGCGCCGATATACAGTCACCCTCACAGGCACACAAGAAGGAAACAGACTCGCAGCGCTGACTAACAACTCAGTCCTATATTTCTTCTTCCTCAAATCTTCAACTTCTTCTCCTTCGCCATTACTGAGAACATTTTAAATTTTTACACACAAGAAACCAAATGGCCACTAAACATTAATAAATAACTAATAATTAAATAGTTAAATGACAACTAAAGAAATAATATTAAGAAACTAAATATAAATAAAAAATTAAATAAAAAAATATGAAAAAATGAAAGCCGTTTCAATTTCCTGTAATGCCGAATTAGAGCGCAGCTCTTGAGGAGGAGGGGAAGGCACGGGGGCGAGGTTACGTGTCCCCCCCCCTCCGGGGGTCACGTGACCTGGGGTTCACGTGACTTGGGGGCCACGTGACCGGGGGGTCATTTACACAGTTAGGAATTAATCGTACACATTGAATACAAAATAACACTGTCAGATTCATTTTTAACGCCTATAAGAAGGCTTTCATTTTTGAACTTACCAAACAGCCTGGGTTTGTCTAGGTACAAGAACGAAACCGTCTATGCGGACTTCGTTTTTTATTTCAATTATTTAGAGACAATATAAAATTAACGTTGACGAATACATCACTTTCCCGACTGGTTACGCCAACCGAGGAAGAACCCCACTTACGATTACACCTTACCAACCGCGCATCAACAGTTTCAAATTCTCCTTTTTTCCTCGAACAATTGTCGAATGGAATGGGCTTCCTTACGAAATTATTAACCAAGACTCTGTAAGTGCATTTGTTTCCGCTTTGTGTTCTAGAATGAGTAACTCTTCGGTACTTTATTGTTTCGTTTTATGTTACTTTCCACCCTGCCACGATCCCTGATAGGGATCTGCAGTATTTATATATAACTTGCCATATGTTCAAGAGAAAAACAAACACATAGAGGACTAAACGCCTCAGTCACTTCTCGAAGAAAACTACCGATTCTGCTTTGCTCACGGCAACTCGAAGAAACAACGAACGATGGGATCTGATCTGACATTCTGGTCTGAATTGCAGCCCGAAGAAAATGATTAGATTGATCTCTTAAAAAACACAAGAAAACGTGAAACCACTTGCTTGACGAATACGTGCGATAATGAAAGCCCCCTTTGCTGACGCGACGAAAGAGATTGTCACGGCACATTCTTTCCCATCCCGGCTGCCAGACGAACACGGCGAACACGCGGTGAAACTTTTGAATATTTACCCTAGCACATGCCAAAACTTGAAGAACATACCAAAACCTTGCAATAAACAACAATATTACAGACGGTTCCACCTGTGAAAATGGATATTTCCCATCCGCCCCATTTACCAGCTTTTTCGAGCGTTTCCTGTATAAATACCGACCAGTAAGTATTCGATTTCTTATAATGTTGTAAAGAACGCCAAGATACTTGGTCGGCGTTGGCAAAAAGGTCATATCTTGATGGACATCTGGTTTCGTGGCCCATGTACCATGCTCCCAAAGGCCGCAGCACTTTTGCCAGTTTAATGCCGCCCCCGTTAGTTCACAACAAGTCGTGACCTGATTTCCCGCTGCTACAATAATATTCTTGTCTTTACAAAATTAAGCCACATCGTCTGCATAAGCCTACAGTTTAACTTGTATGGTTTGAAGATAAAACCCAGTTATCAGGCTGTTTTAAAAAATTCATACAAAAAGATTCCAGATAAATACTAAACAACAAAGGTTATAATGGACAACCCTGTTTGGCTGATGACTCGACACATTACTTCGTTTTGATAGCTTGCCGTTAATTATAAAAGTAAAAGCTTGGTTTGCCGGGCAAGTTGGTGATGGACACTCATATTAAAAATAGCGCAAAAAAGACAGGACAAAAAGACGAAGAAGCACACAAGACAAGCGCTAACTGGCAACTAAAGTTTATTGAAAGCTTCCAACTTTGCTATCGCCGTGCACGCGCGTAGTCTCGTCTCAACAAAAACATGGCGTACCGCCAAATCAGCAGGTACAGCCCGCCCACCGGCTGGTCCAAAAAGTCAGCAAAACAGCTACATCACTCCGCCGCACAATTCGAACGAGGAAAGAAAAAGAAAAAGCGCCGCGTTAATATTTACAAGTTAGATAGTGTTGATGAAACTGTACTCTTTCGGCTGCATATACACCGATGCGACGCTTATACAAACGTCTTTGTCACAAGCATGTATTTTTGCCTCCTCCATCAACTCTCGTTCTATCCTTCCTTTGTTGCGTCCCTCCACCTGCGCACCGTCCAACGTGGGGGAACAACCACAAGTTTTACAATGCCCCGGCAAGTGGGAACCGTAATTATTGCCAAGTGAAGCCGCATGCTCTCGAAGTCTATCATTTAAGCAGCGTCCCGTCTGCCCTATGTAAACACGACCACACGTTATAGGAATCCTGTAAACCACCTCAGTGGCACATGGCACGAACTTTGTGACGTGTTTCTTGCTGCAAACAGGTTTCTTCACTTTCGGCCCGCTCACCATAGCGCACAATTTTGACAATCTGCACGGGGCAGGGGAAAGAACGTCCACGTCGAAATTAGACGCTATCCTTTTCAGATTGTGCGACACCTTATGAATGTAAGGTAGCACTACAAAATTCTTTGGTTTCCTCTTAGGTACAACGGAAGGGCTTTTTAACTTTTTTAGAAGGGATTCCGCAACTCCCTGTATTAAAACCGAGGGAAACCCGGAGTGTTCCAAGCGAAGTATCTGCAGGTCAAAACTGTCACTAATTACATGCGGACAGGACTTCAACAGTGCCGACCGAAGGCACAGCGCTGTTGAAACTTACCTGTTTTTGACGCACATCTTTTTTGGGCATCAAACAGATTTATTGGCATCTAATAACATTTATTGTATGGAATAGATATACAAAGCGATGTATTAGATTTTCCCAATGATCTTGCTTTGGTTTCTTGATAGTTGTAGAGCTTAACTAATTCTAAAAACTATTAAAAACTGTTTGGGTGTTTTGTTGCGCTACCTGGCGGATGGCAGACAAAACTGCTGATTTCTAAGTTCAAAAAATTTTCGAGGGCGGCATTGGCGTCTGTATCATCATCAATCTCCGTGTCGTTTTACCTTCACATTTAGAAAATATATTTGAAGATTTACTATCGATAAATGAACGGTTTAAGTACTGGGCCAGGTTAATAAATCTAAGACAAATAATTACACAAGCGTAGCGTGATATAAAGTGTTCATTATTCGATATAATTGAAATCAATAAACGATAAAGACGAAGAGGGAAAGAATACACCTGAGTTCAGAAAAAAGACGACGAGCTATCGAGGAAACAAGACGTGCGATCCCGAATTCCTGCCCAAGGTCAAACCATTGCACCAACACGAAGGGGACCTGGAACCCAGTTGCAGCCGCCTTTATCATCGACGACTGCCAAAGACGCTCCAACCAGCCAGCCGACACACGAAAGGGCCCTTGGAGCTCCCCGAAAGGGGATTTTCAAGGGTCCAAAGATGAGCACCGGAGCAGGACCGGCTAAGCCTACTGCTGCGCTTGCCCATTCCATCCAGGCAGGCATTGGCGGCCAAGCACCAGCGGCGACTACGTCCTATTCAATGACCTCTCTGCCCAGTACTCCTGTACCGGCATCAGCGTCGGATCCGAAATGCTCTCAGCAGACACCGGCTGACATAGACCACAGCTACCACAACAACCAAGATAATCAGTCAGGACACGCCAGTCTGAGAAAAAGACCTACTGACATTGACGGCGACTCTGCTGAATCGTCGATGACATTTGCCGAACAACAGGCAGCAGAAGTTATCACAATGGATCATCGAATCAACAGAAGGAGACCTTGAAGGATTCATCCTTGTACAACATCGCAGACAAAGGACAACGGGAGTCCCGGTACTCCTGACGCCTACAAACGAGACACAACGCCTCCAGCAACTAAACCCGCTGATGCTGAGCACGGATGTCAACATGGCAGCAGGCGGCCCGATTATACGCCACCAATTTACTGCCAGGGGTGGTCTTCTAGTCGAAGTTGCAGAAGTCTCTTCTGTCAACAAACTCATGCAGGTACAAACTCTCGGGGGATACCAGTACAAGTCACCATTCCTACTACCTACCTCCAGAACTTCGGACTAATCAAGGGAGTACCTCTGTGGTACACGGACGCTCAACTGGCTGAGTTCCTGCAACCAGAGGGTGTCGTCGCGGCTCGCCGCCACTATCGCCGTCGAGGAAAGCCTGGTGACGCAGCAACACCATCTGACCGTGTAGTTCTCACCTTCCGTCCGAATACAGAACGTCCATCGAAAGTGAACCTTGGGTTCACCCGGCATGAAGTCGCTGAGTACATTGAGGCACCACCTAGGTGCTTCAATTGTCAAGCACTCGGCCATATTGCGAAGCACTGCAAAAAAAGCCCTAAGTGCAAAAAGTGTGGAGAACCACACCTCACCAAAGATTGCAAAGGGGAGGCACCTATGAAGTGCGCTAACTGCGGCGGCAATCATCCAGCAGACTACGTAAACTGCAAAGTACGTCTTACTGCCCTTAAAAAGACCAAGACCTTCGTACGAGGACCACGGCAAAGCCCTCCACGTACAGATGACCCACCCTCTTTGGAGTCCTTTCCACCCTTGGTGCAAGAAACATCAAACGCATCGTCCTCAGTGCAAGAAACATCAAACGCATCGCCCCCCCCCAGAAACAAGTGGTGCAGAGGAACAAAAGAAGATGAAGAAGCCCGCTCCACCGGCTGAACAGACGGTAAAACAGAACGTTCCTGCTAATAAGCCACCACAAGCAACACCGATCTCAAGCGATTCTTTGTCACCTCAATCGAGGTCCGGCACGCGCACATACAGTAGCGTCGTCGGACGTACAGCCCCCGTCCAGGAGCTTCCGATCCCTGCGTTCGGCTCCATGACGTTCAGCGACATAATAGGTCTTGTCTTTTCTATCCTTCGAAATTTAGTTTCAAAACTGCCATCGTGCACCTTTAAGAACATAATCGAGGGAGTTATGGTGTTTGAACCAGCAATTATATCGATGATGAGAAGCACGTGCCAATCTAATGGCTAGTGCCCCCTCTTTTGAAGATAACGTAAAGGGAGCCACCGTTTTTCAGTGGAATGCGAGGGACTACGTTCACGTCTTTCTGACTTCAGACAGTTTATTTTTAAATATAGGTTTCCGATTCTTGCGATTAGTGAATCCCGTGTTGCGCCAGATTTCCGACTTTCTGGATATGAGATATTTCAATCAAGTCGAGATTCCGGAATCAGCCGGGTTTTTCTTGCTATTCGAAAAGACTTAATATATGTCGCAAATACCATCCAATCACACGCAAATAATGAGTATGTCAGCGTAACTGTAAGCAAGGGAAAGCTTACATTCACTGTTATTGCTGCTTACATTGCCCCATCATGTTCCTTCGATTTTGACAGACTGAATTCAATACTTAGACAATGTCCACCCCCTTTTTAGTTACGGGTGACTTTAATGCCCATAACTCAGCCTGGGGTAGCTTAAGAACAACACGCCGTGGAAGAGAACTTCTAGATTTGATGGATGATCTCGACCTTTACGTACTAAATGATGGTACACCGACATTTATCCGCGGCACGCGATGCAGCAGCTGTCTAGACGTCTCGTTTATGTCACGTGAATTAATATCCCAATCGCCTTGGTTTACAGACATCGAGACCCATGGTAGCGACCATACACCCACTTATATAACAATACCAGGTTTTAAACCCAAAGTCAACCGAGACTTAATTTGGTACACTGACTGGACATGCTTTAAAAATAACTTAGAATTGAAGCTGCAGGCTTCAAACACATATAATGAGTTCATTTCATCTATTCAGCAGTCGATAACAGAGTCGACGAAATCCGTTCATCTTCCTTCCTCGCGCACAGTAGTAGATGCGGAGTATGAGCGTCTCCGTGCAATCCGGCGGCGTGCAGAACGACGCGCAAGGCGCACTCAGCTACCTGAGGATGTCCGTATAGATAGGCGAACACAAAAACATATCCGTCGTCACTTGGACAAGCTGTCTCGAAAGAAGTGGAGAGGCTTATGCGCTTCATTTGATCCTCGTGCTCCTCTTACACGGATATGGCATATCGCTCGGGGCTTGCGCTTTCCACCTCAACAAAGAACACCATTCAAGGCACTCTCAATCTTCTTGAAAAGGTCGCTACTTGAAATTGCAGAAGACTATTGCGCTTCAATAGTAGATGTGCCAGCTACGAACAGTGCTAGTCAACTAGCGAACCCTGTAAATTCAACTTTTCCATACTCCTGCGAGATGGATAAAATGTTTACTCCCCAAGAACTCGATCAAGTTCTGACGTCCCTTAAACACTCTTCATCACCTGGGCCAGATAAAATCACGAATGGCATGCTTGCCCACCTCGGGCAAGAGGCACGCCAGCATCTTTTAGAAATATTCAATGATTCTTGGATCACAGGCACCGTGCCACAGGAATGGAAAACGGCATGTGTTGTGCCCATACTCAAAATTGGCAAATCTCCCTTGGAAATTAAGTCCTATAGACCTATTGCACTGACAAGCTGCATAGGAAAATGCATGGAGCGCATAATTTTAGCACGGTTGGAATGGTTTCTAGAATCAAATTCAATATACCCAGATACAATGACCGGCTTCAGACAGGGCCGAAGTTCCATTGACAATGTTATGAATCTAACTAGCCACGTTGAGGATCACAAACTTCGTGGCAAACTAACCACAGCCGTTTTTCTTGATGTAAGGAGAGCCTTCGATAATGTGAGTCATTCAGCAGTTTTGCAAGGTCTTCTATCAATTGGCGTAAAAGGTCGTCTCTATCACTGGATTGCTAATTACCTACATAACAGAACAATTTTCATGCACACGAACGAAGGAGATACAAGCCAACATATTGTAAAGAAGGGAGTACCGCAAGGTGGGGTCTTGAGTCCCGTTCTATTTAACATTTCCCTCATTGGTATTACTGAGGTTGTATCAAAATCTGTTCACATTACTTTATATGCCGATGATATATGCCTATGGACATCCGCAATTTCCCTTAAGTGTATACAGACTCGTCTGCTTTGTGCGCTCACAAGCGTGTCTGAGTTTCTAACAAAGCGTGGGCTTGAACTGTCACCTGAAAAATCTGCCGCTCTTGCCTTTACGCGGATGAAAACAGACCGATACCCGTTAAAAATTAACGGTACTGCAATTCCCTATGTATCCTCTCACAAATTTCTTGGGATTTTTATCGATCGTGGCCTGACTTGGAACGCCCAGTTGGCTCATCTTCACGTCAAACTGTCATCATTTACTAACCTTGGACGGTTTATAAGTGGCACAACCTGGGGAGCTACAACAAGTGCACTTCTCTGCCTCTATAGCAGCTTGTTTGTTGGCATTCTTCGTTACTGCCTTCCTGTACTACATGGCCTCAGTCCAACTAACATGAAAAAGCTCCAGTCACTTCAAGCGCAGGCACTCAGAGTATGTCTTGGCGTTCCAAAATGCACATCCACCACAGATACAATAGCAGAATCCCACAGTCTTTCCATAATATCTCTTCGCACCCAGGAGACACTCCGGAATCATATGCGACATCTGGCACGGCATAAGACTCACCATCTAGCGAACATCTCCGAAAAATGCTTTTACAGCCGTATTGCCCAAGTGATCCTTGATCACAAGTACGTTCTCCCAACATCTTTTCAATGTCATAAGTTACTCGCCATTCCCCCATGGACACTACCTCAAATCGAAATCTACAATACTATTCCGGGAATTGACAAGAAATCTGTGCTCCCCGCTGTCGTCCTACGGCAACTGTCCTTATCATACATACATTATGAGCACCGCTCTACGTGTCATATATACACCGACGCGTCCACAACATTTAACCAGTCCTCCATTGGTATTGTAATCCCCGCATTTTCACTTAAAATTGGTTATAAACTTTCTCATAGGATGCCCTCGACAGCTGCTGAGCTAGTAGCTATTCGCGAGGCGTTAAGATACATTCAAGCAATTCCCCCTCGTTCCTGGACAATAATCACTGACTCAAGATCATCCCTTCAATCACTTCAGTTCCAAGGCCTGAAGAGCCCAAACAGGCAACTATTATTGGACATCCTCAAATTGCACTGGGACGCAATACGCAACGGTCATTCAGTATGCCTCCAGTGGATACCAAGTCATTGCGGCGTCCCAGGAAATGAATTAGCTGACGCTGTAGCAGCAGATGCCCGTAACTCCATCAATGAAGTACAAGCCCCATATACAAGAACAGATATAAAAACAACAGTGAACATACTGGGGAAGAGCATAAACAAACGTCTGTGGGACGACGCCACAGATCAAGGGACACGGTTACGCACTATCGACCCGCACCTAATGTTTCATGTACCTCGAGGTCTCACCCGTCGGCGTCAAGCTGTGCTACATCGAATACGCCTAAACGCTGCATACACAAATAAGTACTTGTTTATCATAGGAAGACTTAATTCGCCAGACTGCGCGAACTGCAAAACTCCGGAAGATTTGACACACATTATGCTGGATTGTCCCGACTACGAAACTGAACGGACAGAACTAAGAAAATATATTAAGTTATCCCCTCAAGAAGACCTCACCCTCGACAAGATACTGGGACCGTGGAGAAACGAAGCCACCGCCACACTAGCGACGAAGTCCCTCTTGCGATTCCTGACCGCGACTGGTCTCATCAAGAAACTTTAATGTAAAAAAAGTTTATGCCGCTTTTCTTTTTTTTTTTTTTTTTGTGTGTGCCTTTAACTTTCTTCACATCTTTTTACCTCTCTTCCCCATCCTTACCAGAGTAGCCAGTCAGGAGATACCTCCCGGCTAATTTCTCTGGTTTCTCTTTACCCCATCAATAAAAAAAATAAAAAACCGAGTTCACTTCATGCCTAGAGTCACTAAATGAGCTGCGCTTAAAGTATCGGCACTCCGTTCCCCAAAATTGTTTTGGGCGCCGCCATTTTGGGTCTTGTGCAGAGCAAACGCAACTGCCGATCGTCATGATCCAAAAGTGCGACTTCCTCTGCATTAGATGCGGTGCTAGGAAGCTGATGCAATATTGCTATGCTCTGTCGCGGGTTGTTTAAACATTCGTGGAGGACGGAAAAGCGTTTCCTGTGATTTTAGATAAAGCTTCAGATAACTGGCAACCATGATTTTAAGCCACAATATGGCCAAGTGTCGTTACTCTGAAGCGTAGCTAATTTACTGGCACTAGCGGGAACAATGAGGAAGAGGCAGGTGTCAAAAGGTAGTGGCTTGTGGAATCCACGGGGCTCACGTCATGGCCCCTCCAGGTATTACAAGCTTCTTGAACAAGGTCATGAATAGTGTCATTAAATAAGCTACGCTTCAGAGTAGCGACACTTGGCCATATTGTGGCTTAAAATCATGGTTGCCAGTTATTTGAAGCTGTATCTGAAATCACAAGAAACGCTTTTCCGTCCTCCACTTTAAACAGTTTGCGACAAAGCAAAGCAATATTACATGAGCTTCCTAACACCGAATCTAATGCTGAGGAAGTCGCAATTTTGAATCATGACGATCGGCAGTTGCGCCTGCTCTGCACAAGCACCAAAATGGCGGCGCCCACAACACTGTCGGGGAAGAGAGTGCCGATACTCTAAGCGCAGCTCATTTATTGGCCCTACTTCCCGCGAACCTCCTTTCCCTGACTGAAACTGAAACTAAATATGAATAATACACCATTATTATAGCTTATTTAGTTTTAACCACCTACACATAATGAGAGGAGGAAGCGGCCGGGTAGGAGAAACGCGGGTTTTATGTGCGACTGTTCTAATCAACGTTAGTTCTAACCGTCTCAAAAGAGAGAACACGCGAGCTTGCGCTGGTTAAAAAAAGACGGTCCAAAGAAAAGAGGCGGCACGCTGTGTTCTTTGTGATTGTGCGTCTAATTGCAAATTGTTGTGTGTATGTTTATACAGCCGGAAGTTAGTCTGCCTTAGTGGGCGTCTGGTGTCTCAGGTGTAGATGAGCAATTTAGCCAGTGCGGTACAACCGCAAACCTGGGGTCTTTAACGTGCACCACGCAGTAGTGATACACGACCGCACGCCGGTATGATGCTCTTCCAGATCGAAACGGGCAGGGGCGGGGTGGGTTCTGCAGCGCGAGCTTTCGCTCCACGTGCTCCGAGCTGGTGTGCGCTATACTTGTTTCAGCTTATGATGTACCGCAGGAAAGGCTACAAGCGCGAGCTCCTTGCTCTAGGGCACATCTCGGCGGCACAAGCTCTCGTGCATTAAGGGCAGCTGTCAATGCTATGAGCTCGCGCTTCTAGCATTCTCTGCGGTACAACATAAGATGAAACGGAGTATAGACATGCACTCGGCCACCGATCGCCCCCCCTCCCCTTATATAAGTATTTGAAGATCGACGATGGACGTCGATCGTCTCGAGGTAATGTAACGTAATAACATTATATAAATAATAAACATATTGAAGGATTGAACGACTCAATTTTTCAATTCTTGGATTGTAATATGGCGGTAGCCTATTGTACTTACTGTTGATGAAGAGCAATATGAGGTGACGAGGTAATGATTAAATGATGAGGCTCTATAAGGACGACGATATTAGTGGGTGTCGAACCACAACGTACAGTGCCAGACTTGTTTCAAGTATCGTGTACCCAAAGACCTTTCTTCACCCGCAACAGAATATGGTAGAATCAATGAGGATGCTGCTTTACAACTGTACGTGGAACAGGAAAACTGCAATGTGCAGAAGTGCGGCTTATATGAAGGACGGATTTCTAGCAGCATTCCCTGATTGACTACTTGGAACAAATGGCCTCGTTGACGTAAAGTGTCCCCGTTCCAAAAGACTCTTGAAGCCTACTGAAACCGCAAAGGAGTATGAGGCGAAAAATAAGAAAAAGGAGCCTGGTGTGAAAGGTCCAAATCACCACCATAGCCTCTACTACCAAATACAAGGGCAGTTACACAATACACAAAGAGAGTTTTGTGATTTCGTTATATTTACACTCAAGGGCATTGATATCCAACGTATTCAGAGGGATGACACCTTCTTGTCAACCAACATAGAGCCTTTTCTACTCAAGTTTTACATGGAAGGCCCGACTTCCGCTGAAATTCCTCACGTAGACGAGTTGTCCGACCGAATAATCTGCCATTACTCCCGATCTGGGAATCTCTCGATCTTCATTCATGGCCATAGTATCATGAGATCGAGGGGTGTGGCTCTTCGTCCGCCGAACATTAACTTCGGCGGGTGTTTTTACCGTGTAAGATGAGACCGTCGCGTGCTGCTGGAACAAGAACCTGGCGATTCTTCACTGAACTGCTTCTTCCGTAAGCTTCAAGAGGGCTTTCTTCGTTTCGCACACCATCTGTTCTGCTTGCCCGTTAGTTGCAGGATGGTATGGTGCACTAATGTGATGCCTGATGCCGTTTTTTTTTTTTTTTTTTGGGGGGGGGACTTGTTTATTTTATTTGAAGCAAGATTTGGCGCGTTATCAGAGAAAAGTATTTTCGGTAGGGCAAAAGTAGGGAAAAGAGAGCGTAGAACGTCAATGACGCGTTTGTACGTCGTGGCAGGCATCGTGTAAACTTCCAACCACTTAGAGTACGCATCGACCATGACTCCGCAGATGCGGATACGTTTCGCCACCCACAGACTGAATAGTGGATCGTTTTCAGTTACAGTTCATGATGGCGCTGGACTCGAGGAAGCCTTCGACTCTTTCCACAAAGTTAGCCCAGGTGCCAGCACTTTTGTCGAAAGCGGTAAGTGTTCGAAACGTCGACAACGTCGGTAGCCACGTGCTGTGCTTGACACTGGACGCTTACCATTCGCTGAGAAGAAACTTGCTTGTTCGTCTGCCACGAGTCGTCCGATATCAGGTCATCACCGCTACTCCATCTCCCGACAAAACAGGTCGTCATTGTCCGCATGTCCATAGTTAGCAATCACGTGAACTTATAAATTCCCATACGCTCATAACTTGCCGTCGCTAAACGCCGTTCATTCATAGCGTCTTCATTGCAAATAAACGTCTTCCTATTTATTCTGATGGTTTTCATCATACTCCTCCTAAGCTGTACTTACAACATTATATGTGTCGGTACTTCCGAAAATATTGCAACGGCGTTTGTTTTCTGGGAACTATAATGTAACAACCTTTACAAAATCTTCCGGATCCCGTGAAACACAATATTTCGTTATGTCACTTTTCGGTCGTCATTATAATGGTGAGGTAAGTACCGTAAATTGCGAAGCAGTTTACTTGACGTCCGCTTCCACTGGTGTCTTGGAAGATTGAGTCTACTGAGCGTGCATTCCTGCAGAAGAAGTTTTCATTGAAAGAATATTGACACGTCAATCAACAATTGATTCCTTCTTGGTAAGATTTATTGCGAAAGCCCGTGACAACCGCCGAACCGCATCTCCCTATATCAGAGAACAATTTATACCCAGCCTGACATTCTCGCATACATGCGTTTGCTGGGCCACGCTACTTGAGCCAGCTGAGCACAGCTGGCAGCGGCGCGAGCAAGGCCACGAGGGGAACGTGATGGTGCTCGAGCCATCCCACCGTGAACCAATGTTTCGGCCACCCCACGGGTGCGTGTCGCCATCTATTGGTTGAACTAACGCCTTGTTCAAGATGGCTGCCGTGGGACCGCAGCCTTAAAGCCATTCCCATTTTTCAGTCGTGCTTGCACTTAAATTAAGCATCTTAATAAATCAATTGTCTACTGTTTGATTAAAAATATAATCTATAAGAAGGTTATTATTAAGCTTCCACAGGTCTTATTGAAACCTAGGATTTTGGTTTTTCCTCCGATAGTAAAAAGAAACCAAGGCATGATCAGAAAAGAAGACTGGCAGAACATTATATTCGTTGTGTAATCCAGTTAAAAGTTCAATAGCCACATACGCCCTGTCAAGGCGAGCACGACTTGAAGGTTGATAGAGTGTGAACCATAGATCCGTATAAATTATTTAAAAATTCGCGACATCTGGTAAACTAAACTCTGCTGTCATTTGCTCTAAAAATTGCGTAGTACTATCGCTTTAGCACACCCTACTAGTTCGGTCTCTTGCGTGACAAACACAGTTAAAGTGTCCTAACATTTTGCTTTGGCAATCCAAGTACGGGCAAAATATATTTTCCTTTCATTAGTATCATTTGGCCCGTAAACATTTATAATTCTATAATCCACATTAGTAATGCTACAGTCACCTTTTATAAACCGATCTTCACTGTCTGCAATGACGGAATTGCTCAGCGGAATTGCATTGCGCATTTAACGATTTACTTAAAAAGAGCATGCATCCCCCAGACTTTCCATTTGCTCGCGACACGCAAACCTCAAAAGAACCTAAGAAAGACGCCAGCAGGTGCCTTTCTTAGGTTCTTGTCGCTTTCCACTTTCGTCTCTTGAATCGCGAGGACATCAATGTCAAGGTCGATTAAAAGCCTTTTCAACTGATACTGTTTACGACGCGAGGCGAAACCTCGGAAGTTCAATGTCGCCACTTTCAGCTTTTTGAAGAGGAAATGAGTCCTGGCGGATCAGGAAATCACGCATTCTAGGGACCCTCACCAGCAGCTTGAACCGGAACCGAACCGAAAGGCGTGAACCCGAACCGGAACCGAACCGATAAAAATTTCGGTTCGACACTCTGCATATGACTCAACATCCCTTTGTTTACCAGTAACATATATTTCACCTGAATCAAAATGTTTAAGTACAAGACTAAAGAGTTGAGCTTGTTGGTACATACCTGTAAATAGATCAGCTTGAAATTTAGAACTATACTGTATTTTCTTGTCCTTTCTTCGTGTTTAAGTAAAATTCTAAAGTTCAAGCTGATCTATTTACACGGTATAAAATGCTGTCGCGGAGTGTGGTAGGTCGCCTAAAATACCCGTGATTGGTACAACTTTGTGTCGCAGTATTAAAAGTGAAATCGTGATTGTGTCCTTGAACTAAGGAATTAATTACATCACATAAAATTATGAAATGAGCACCTCGTGGCCATATATATCATAAAATATGGTTTACGAAATACGCTTCACAATATATATGTATATGATGACGACACAACTGAGCTAAACGCATTGAAATTTTCAAAATGTCACAAAAGTTTTAGGATAATTCCTTTCAGTCTATTTTTTATAGAAACACCGAGCGGCAATCAAAATGCTTGTTGTTCTAACCAAACATAGTTTACACTCAGCACCGCATGCATGCAACTAATCATGCAGCAAGGAGTAATCGCAATTGTTCACTCTAATCTATACGCACCTTCGCACTCAGATCGAATCAGGCCCAAAATAGCGCTTGCCCAAGTGAACATTTTCTTATACAGGATAAGCTGGCATAGCCTGGCTGTTGAGGTTTGTTGTTGACAAGATGCCGGTCAATTTAATTTGCAAATGAGCATCACCCTTGCTAATTAATGATTTTAACCCGATAGCGTTAAGGAGCTCATGTCGCAGAAAAGCCGATGTCGGTGGCGTGACTGAAAATTCCTGATTGGTCGATATATGGTCATGACGTCAGAGCTACATGCCCTCGCGCAGGAATTTCAAACAACCCACAATGCTCACGTGAAACGTGACATCAAGCTTGGAATGGGAGTGATTAAAACTCGACATGTAATGCGAATTAAAGGTCGCCGTATGTCTCAAATGATCTCACTTTTAAAGTAATTCCTTTGCCTCAAAGAAAAAAAATAGGAATTTTAGGCGGGATTCGAACCTACGACCCTTCGGTTGCGACTCAGACGCTTTTAACTAGGTCACGCGAGGCACGCTTGCGCAGCAAATGAGAATGCGATGCAAACGAGGCCCGTTAACGCTATCGCGTTCCCTTTTAAAGGCGAAGCTTAAGCGTCCTCCAAGGTTCTTTTTTGTTAAGTAAAACGAAGTACTATTTCACGTTCTGCTCGACATGGCAGCTACTTAATTCGACACTTTCTGACGGTTTGCGTGCGTAATCGTCATAGTTCCGCCGCGCGCCCCTGTTTACTTTGTTTTTGTCCAGCCCACAGACACATAAAAGTAATGTTCACCACATAAAAGAGGCAATAACAGACTTCTATATGTTTGAGAAGTTACATGTGTGAGGAACACATAGTTATTCAACCACGGGAAAGAGCTGAGCACGTTGGTTAAACATATGTAGGAGAAACCAGCTGAACACACCAACCGTACATATGAGAGGAGAACGAGAGATCCAGCGGTTGAATGCGTCTCTCTCGTTCTCCTCTCATTTGTACGGTTGGTTCGTTCAGCTGGTTTCTCCTAAATAGTTATTTAAATTAGCTTCAAAATCAGAAATGTGTGTAAGGCTGTCCCATATCACTTACAACGTGCCTGTCGAGGATAAGAAGGCCGGAAAAGATTGGCAGAACACCTTCAGATAATTGTGGGGGGCATTGCTTTATGGATGTCGGCCCTTTATTTATGTTGTCAAATATTCAGTTAGTAATTAAATATATCTTTATAATGATCAATAATTTTACTTTATAAAGTTCACATAACCGCTTGAGACCGACGCGGAAGGACGATACTCGAAACTACGCGAGCTGTGGAGTCTGCGTAAACGTGTTTTTCTGTTTGCTGATTGGCAGTGTGAAACATCAGGTTGCAGGGCACGCCAAAAAGGACCCTGTGCTCACATGATAAATTGGAAATCAAATACACGAAATGTTCAAAAAGAGAGAAATAATTAATGTTATTTTCCCGAATAATCCTTTACAGAACTCCTTATTGTAAAAAGAGATCAGCAGAACCCATCCTTTGGGAATGATTATCTACGTTAATGCGAATAGCATCAAACGGTGCGGAGTTATGCGCGTTCGTCAGGTGGCCGGCACACTCTAGATACGCCAGCCCACTCTTGAGGCGATTCTAAATTTGTTGACACTTTCACAGCCCTGCGCACGATCTCCGCAGCCCAGCACGTGCGTTTGTGCTCACTTAGGAAGGCGAGCAAAGCACGCGCCATACGCACAAACACTCAAAATGGTACCGACCAGACTTTCTGGCGTCTCATGCTAGTCTCAACCAACGGTACTCTAAACGGTTTTTTATATCTTTACCATAGGACGCGCCTTACAGCGCTGTCACAGCTACCGGTGCGCGCAGTTCCATGCACGAGGGCTCATTCCGCTCTCGTGAGGGTGAGCACGGCCGCTACATCACCCTCTCCCGAGCGCGGGAGAGGGTGAGCTAGGGCAGTGCTAAGCCTCACGAGAGCGGAATGAGCCCTCGTGCATGGAACGCGCACGATGGTTAAAGATATAAACAAGTGTTTAGAGTGCTTTGAATGACTGCCTTCATAGCTCTGTGGTTAGCGCGTCTGCCTGCTGATCAAAGGGTCAACGGTTCGAATCCCGCCGGTGCCGGTCTTTTTTATTTATTTATCGACCCGCGGCGTAAGAGGTTATACTTCGTTTCAGCTTGCGTCCAGACGCAGCCGATGCTACAAGCGCGAGCTGCGGCCTCTTCAGCGTCCCCGCACACAGCACGCGCGCTTCGTGCATTGCAGCGCAGCTGTTCGGGGCTAGCATGCTCAGCGCTTGTAGCATCGGCTGCGTACTGGACCCAAGCTGAACGCGAAGTATAGATAGCCAGATAGATATATAGATAGATAGATAGATAGATAGATACATACGACGCTCATAGACGTGCGTGAAGTATCCGAAGACATGCTATTCTGGCATTACCAACTAGATGCCGGTAAAGATGCCCACACTCTAAAAAAATAAAGTGTCGATTTAACTCTTTTTGGAGTGTAAATGGCTTGTCACAGAATCCACTCTTTTAAAGAGTAACTATAACTCTTCGGAGGCAAGTGTATGTTTAACTCTCCCATAAAAGTGTTCACTTAACTCTTCTATAGAGAGTAACTCCAATACTTTTGAGAGAGTCAGGGTTACTCTTTTGGTGTGTAAGTGTAAGGGTTAACTTCACTCCTTTGTGTAGAGTAACTATAACTCCATGAGAAGTGTTGCCTAAACTCTTTGATGAGAGTAAATTTCATTCCTTTGTGTAGAGTAACTAGAACTCTATCAGAAGTGTTGCCAAAACTCCTTGTTGAAGAGTGAAGGATGCTCTCCGGGGAGAGTTACCTTCATTCCTTCGTGTAGAGTAACTACAACTCTATTAGATTGTTGCCTGGACTCTGTATTCAAGAGTTACGCGTACTCACCAGGAAGAGTTACCCTCACCATTTCGTGTAGAGTAACTACAACTCTATTAGAAGTGTTGCCTAAACTCTGTATGCAAGAGTTATACATGTTCTCCGGGAAGAGTTGAATTCACTCGTTTGTGGAGAGTAACTAAAACTCCATTAGAAGTGTTGCCCGAACTCTGTATTTAAGAGTTAAGCACGCTCTCCAGGAAGAGTTGTTATATCCTTTTTGTGGAGTAAATGCAACTCCATTAGAAGTGTTGACTACAGTCCGTATTAAAGAGTTAACTATGCTCTGTAGCAAGAGTTAATGTCACATAACAGCACACCAGAGCAGTTTGTATGACCCCTCCTTAGAGAGTACTTAACTCTTTAATACAGAGTTTAGCCAACACTTGGAATGGGGCTATAATTACTCTACAGAAAAAACTGTGTACAGTAAGTACAGCCCCATTTGATGTGTTGCCTAAACTCTGCATAAAAAAATTAGCACCCTCTTAAGGAAGGGTGCAAGCTCCGCTCAATTATACAGTTAAATGTGGTTTTTATTGTGTTGTTGAGTGTAAGTTAACCCAGTGAAAAGTAACGTAGGCGCCTGAAAACAGAATTAGAAGACCGGAAGTGTAAAATTGGCTTTGTTGGTAAAAAAACTTGCTGAAAAAAATTTAAAAAGTCACTTTTTTAGCAATTGACATTTTTAGCCTGTTGAAGTGCGACCACTATACTTTTCATTTTGCAATTATTCTATGGAATGTCAATACCTCCCTTGATTTCACTGTAATTTGGAATACTTTTGTCCTTATTGTGGGAGTGGTTGCATAGGAAATGTGGAACTGCTACTGAAAATGACATAAATTATAGAGCATGAGCCTGCACAGAGGCTATAGGTTCTCATGAAAAGTCAGCATAGAAAGAAAACAGTAGAATAGAGTTTAATAAACCAAGACTTTAATTTCAGCACATGGCAAAAAAGACAAAATGGCACACAAACCTCCTCTGGCTAACAAGTTTTTAACTTCGTGATCAAGTCTAAAGCCAAGACGGACTTTATTTTGTACTTCAAACCAATGAAGTGCCCAATCACTGTGAGTGACTGGCTTGCTTTTTGACGGTAAGAAAAGTCGTGGACTCCGTGCAGTGCAAGAACAAGCGCTGCACCAGCCACAATATCCGTCACATCAAAGTAGTGGTCCTCCAACACCACAGTTATGGCACTTGAGTCCTCTTCGTTGATTCGCATCAGCGGATAGGTCGATCGGTCGTGTCCCTCCTCCTGTGAAGAATGAATGCTTAAATGTAGAGTCAGCAATATTAAAAGAGAGAAAACAGCTCGCTAAATGCCCTTAGTTAATACCAGTGCACTCATTTGCGAGACAATAGAACATTTTCGAAAATCCCAGGAGGCATTCATAGGATGCGCTCCAATAGTTGGCTGGGACTTGCTTTCTTGCCGATTAAACAAGAGTCCCAACCGAACACTAAGGCAGCACTCATTGCTAGCTCGCTCTGCCGCAACCATCCAAAACCGTCCGTATCCCTTCTGATATGAACACCTAAGAGAAAGATAAGCCACATCCCTCTCTTTCTCGCTGTATTTGTTTTCCTTTGTATGCAATGGCAGCCATAAGCGATTGCATTTATTTATGGCATCCCCAAGTTTGCACCCCTCGGAAGAAGGGGGCAAGGGGCGAGTGCAGTTCCCCCCCCCCCCACTTCTCCCTGCTCTTTAGAACAATTATAGCAGGCAATATGAGAGAGCGGGACAGAGTTTAGCTTCCCTGCACATCACCCCTCCACATTCCAAACAGTAGCAAATCAGCTGGCCTCTGCCCATAGCGGTGAAAGACATAGCTCTATATAGACTAGACTGAGAGGTTGGATGATGCAATTTCTTAACATCTGCATTTGTCCAAGTGGCATGCAATATGTTAGGAAGATTTTTATAGATAAATTAGTGTGAACAACCTATTGGGTTTCAGTGCTGACTGTCGTATATTATAGTTTATTTCACAACTTTAGAAAGGATGCTAGCGAATGCAAGTAACATCTAAGTTTGGGGAGACCATTCATTAAATATTGTAACTACAGCTCTACAAGGGGCTAATTCGCTATAAAGTACCATTGAACCTTAATAAAAAAACAATTATACCTACTAAAATGCACGAATTCTAAACAAACCGAAACAAGAAGAAAGAAAAATTTAAAAGTAGCCCAAACCAAGAACATACAGGTTTAGGTTGGCGAGTATTAAAATAACTAATAAATGGGCCACATGTCAAAATAGAACATGCATCTCGGCGAGCTTAAGCTCTGCCACAACCGACACTACTAGAGATATCAGCGAGCTGCTCATGTGCGCCACTTCATCGTGCTGCTGCACGATAGATGTGGGCTCTATATTTTTTATTGCATGCGGATGAACTGGTTGCACCACTCTGAATGTAGGGGCAGGCACATGCATTGCAAGGTCGAATTTAGAGCTCTCTTTTTTTTTCAAATAGTATAAAGGTTAATCTATATATTGCTTAGCCCTACTCTTGCAACATCACAGCGTCCCTCAATCCTTCATCTAGACTTAAGACATGTTTATTACAATCTCGACATTTAAGTTCACACCTATATTTCTACGTTCATATAAAAGAAAAAAAGAAACAGTTTTAAGGATTGCGGTGTTTGAGGCTCAGAAATATGTAGTTATAAATATACCCATATTGCCTCCATATTATTTACAAGTTATAAATCAGACCGCTGGCCTCGCCTTCAGCTCACCAGTGTCAAATGTACAACTAAATTATCAGTCCAATAAATACCCTCTTATAAAAAAATGTGACTGTTGAACGGAACATGATGCTTGAATTAAAAAATTACTCACATAAAAAAGAAAAAACTTGTCAAGTAAAGACAATTACTGGCTAATACACTTGCATAGCGCGGTGACATCGCTGACACTCCACAACCGCCCAACAAGCTGAATCTTGGCAAATAAGGACTACTCAATGCCCTGTGGAATTCGGCTGTGGACATACGGGGAGGACTTCACTACAGCACAGATCTACCGTCAAGAAGACAGCCATATTTTAACAGAAAAAATGAACTAAAATTGACTTCAAACACAAAAATAACCAATCAGAACGTCTCTCACGGACTATTACAATAAAAAAAACACTTACAAATAACGCTGTACAGGACCTTTTGGGCCGATCGCTGTGGACTACACGCGTTACTCGTCGGAGATTACCGGCCCAGAGTTAGACGCGGTTCAAACTCATCGGATCATGGCAAAACGTACATTGCGTAGCAAGAATACATGTCCCCGATGGTCAAGATGAAAGAGAGGATCCTCTCCTTGTCACTCACATGGAAGAGAAAGCGGTCCGTCGTGTCTTCGGTCCGTTGAAGCTAGTGGTGACATGTAGGCCCACAACAAAGGAAGATCACCGGTGTGTAGGCGCTGCCGACAGAATATCCAAGGTCTTGACAATCCGCATGTTGAAGATCGCACTTGGCATTAAACCATCGCTTCGCCCGATAAAGAAATGTCCGCTAAGTAATAAAATGCACTCAAACAACTTAGAAACTGACACAAGGGTGTCCTGGTATGAGCATGTTGATCTTGCCATTCTTGAAAAGGAGCTATCTCTGCCGGAAAAAACTCCATAAATTGCGAAGCGCATCTGCCCCTTTGCAGTTCGCGGATGCGAATGTTGGACATTGAGGGGACCGTCCCCACCGTCTTCCAGTCCCTAGCTTATCGTTAGGCCTTGGTTCACGCGATCCCACTTTCTCTGTGTGTGTGTGTGCGTGTGTGCGTGTGTGTGTGCGCGCTTCGCGGGCTGGACTTCGTCACTCCTATGCTGAAAGTGTAGAGGAAGCTCAGGTGCTCGGTGAACCAATCGCACGTTTGGCTTTAATCACTTGATCACGCTCCCTCCCGTAACCACGCGCAGAGAGCGGAGCAGGCGATGACATGGTCTGGCGGGCGCGTAGCTCCTCCGACGCTGTCAGCTTAGAAACGAAGGGAGCCCTCCTCCTTCAAGGACGAGGACGCCGAGTCTCGCTTACAAAGGAGATTTGGAGATTAGTGAATGTGGGTGGGGAAAACGGGAGGGGAACTGTTTACTCATCGCTTTCTCTCGCCCTTTTCGAGGGAGAGATAGAGTTCTTGCGCCAGGCCGAGGGACCTTCGTAAGCAACCCGTTTCGAGGCCATCGGCGAGCCCCTCCGCTGCACTCTTCCCTCTCTCGAATTCTTCCGTTTGTCACAGCTGGTATTTGCTATCCGGGTATCCAAAAACCAATATGGTAGAGACTGCTTAGGCATGATAATTCTAGAACAAGAGGACAAAAAGGGACTGACAAACACGAAGCACCGAACTGAGCTTGAAGCCCCATGTCAAAATTAAAAATATAATATTAAGCCAAATGTCTCCCAACGAAGGAAAAAAGGACGATATAAATTTCAAGAAGATTGTCGGCCACTTTGGCGTTCCCTCAGAGCACCAGGAGAGCTAACTAGCTTATGCCTCAAAATAAACAACACAGGAGAGCATGCGCACAAAACAACATGCACGCAAACATGAGGAATGCGCCACATCAGTAGTCTAAAATATCAACGACATGTGGGCAATCGTTCGGGTGTAGCATTATAGCCCCACGTGCAGACTCCGTGTGCACGCTTCAACCAGCATTAGGGAGTTTTCGTAGACCGCGTTTCCCCCTCCGCTAAGCCCTCCGCAACGAAGAAGCCGCTCCTGCGCCTGCGCGCCGCTAGCCTTGACTGAAGAAACCCGGATCTCGTAGCGGGCTGCGGAGAGGGTTGCGGGACAGCGGAAACGATCTACGAAAACTCCCTATTGTTCCATGTCTTGACGTAATATGTTGAGGGTCTACAAATGACGGCATGATTACGTTGCACACGCTCGCGTGCACACTTACTGTCTCTTAATTAAAAGCAGAATGCTCCGCCGTCACGCGAATTCCCAGGCCGCGAATTGACGATTTGCAAAATAGTGCGCGCCACCTATCGCGCAACGTTGGAAACATGGGTGCGAGGCTGGAAGGTGGTTGGAAAACAGCTAGGCTTCGTGATGGCATGGTTTTGGTTTTGCCTTGAAATACGTGGGCGTAAAGCTCCGTGCACGCAAGCTGTCCGTCCGATGCAGCCTCTTCTCTCCCTATCGGGGTGCCGCAAAATCGACGTGCCCGCGACAAAATGCGCGCTGCAGATCCGGCGGTGGTCGTTTAATTGGCTGCCATGGCGGGCCGGTCCGTGTTTCTTCTCCTCGGCAGCTATCCAAGCTTCTCTTTTCGCAAGGATACAACCGCGGCCGACGGAAATCTAAAAACTCGGCGTTCTCTCTGGCCGTGTGGTAGAAGCAACTCGTGCAACCAAGCTGCAACACTAGTGGGCCTGCAT
>JAZHYW010013543.1:0-90592 GCA_037355805.1 Ixodes ricinus
CCGCCCCTACACATTTTTGTTGACGCTGTGATGTGATGTTCTAGTGAATTCGAGAGCCGCCTTGCTTGTTCGAGGTGCGAATGTTCTACGCGTCGAACTTTCTACGCCGATTATTCCAGAAGCCCACGCGTGTACATAAGGGGTTTCGCGTGGTGAACCGAAGTCAGTTTTCGCCTCAGCGTTCGATCCTGCTGCTTCGCCGCCTTCGACGCCCGCGACGCTCTGCTGTTATCTTTCTCTTTTCTTTAATGCGAATAGCATTCTTTGGATACTTCACGCACTTTTCGTCTATGTATCTATCTATCTATCTATCTATATATCTATCTGGCTATCTAACCTCTTACGCCGCGGGTCGATAAATAAATAAAAAAGACCGGCGCCGGCTGGGATTCGAACCGTTGACCCTTTGATCAGCAGGCAGACGCGCTAACCACAGAGCTATGAAGGCAGTCATTCAAGGCACTCTAAACACCTGTTTATATCTTACCATACTCATCGCGCGGCGTTCCATGCACGAGGGCTCATTCCGCTCTCGTGAGGCTGAGCGCTGCCGCCTAGCTCACCCTCTCCCGCGCTCGGGAGAGGGTGATGTAGCGGCCGTGCTCACCCTCACGAGAGCGGAATGAGCCCTCGTGCATGGAACGCGCGCGCACCGGTAGCTGTGACAGCGCTGTAAGGCGCGTCCTATGGTAAAGATATAAACAACCGTTTAGAGTACCGTTGGTTGAGACTAGCTGAGACGCCAGAAAGTCTGGTCGGTACCATTTTGAGTGTTTGTGCGTATGGCGCGTGCTTTGCTCGCCTTCCTAAGTGACACAAACGCACGTGCTGGGCTGCGGAGATCGTGCGCAGGGCTGTGAAAGTGTCAACAAATTTAGAATCGCCTCAAGAGTGGGCTGGCGTATCTAGAGTGTGCCGGCCACCTGACGAACGCGCATAACTCCGCACCGTTTGATGCTATTCGCATTAACGTAGATAATCATTCCCAAAGGATGGGTTCTGCTGATTTTTTTCCTTTTATTTCTGGGCGCAAGTTCGCCCCATTAAACGTTTCAGTTTTCTCAGTTATTCCTTTGTTTTGTCACCTCGTCATTCGTGACATTTTGGTGGAGGTGCGGGGTACCGCATGCCCCTGCCGCGTACCCCTCCAAGGGCCCGCAGTGCAAGTCCGACGCCAAGCCCACGAAGAACCAACGAAAGCACCACCGAGATCCGGCTCAGTCGTCGCACCCAAGGCCTACACCCGGAATTCGGACTTCTGCCGCCCAAGACTAAGCAGCCAACGAGGCCAACGATGGACAGCCAGTCGTCGCCGAACCCGTCCGCCGCCACCGTCGTATACCTTCCCGTCGCACCCCGGACTCCGACGCCTTTCCACGAGGAGGTCCACGAGGACGTTGAAGATTGGCTGCAACATTACGAACGTGTAGCCCGCCACAACGGATGGACGACTGAACAATGCCTCCACAATCTCTACTTCGCGCTCGAAGGCAAGCTGCGAGGCATTGATTTGAAAACCACGAAGCGTCGCTTCACTGCGTGGGCAGTCCTGCGCCACCGCGTTGAAGCGAACGTTCCTCAACGCATCGGCACTCGTCGGCACGCGGAGCGGAGGACTCCTTCTCTAAACAAGGATGCAGGGCTCCCAACGAACGCGTGACCAGCTTCGTTGAGGATGTCATGCGCCTATGTGCCCGAGCCGATCCGGAGGCAGCCGAGGAGAAGACCGCGTCCTCATGCGTAGCGTGAAGGCTGGAATTTTCGAGGCCTTGTCCGCAATCCTCCGACAACCGTCGATGGTTTTGTGGCTGAAGCCACTAACATCGAGCGCGCCGTCGGTCCGGTCAAAGCCATTACCATAGACTCACGGCGTGTGAGGACGATACCGGAATGGAGTATACTGTGCGAGGGACGTTATACTCGGAATGGACTTCTTGTGCGAGTACAGCGCCGTCATCGACCTTGAAGCCAACGAATTGAGGCTGCGGAAACCTGTTGTAATGCCCGAGGATCACACAACTTTGGCAGCCACGTCAGCTACAGTGCGTGTACTCTCCGACCACGTGAACTTGCCACCACGCTCGAGTGTACTTGTGCCTGTCGCGACCGAAAAAGGCGTCTGCGGAGAAGCTTTGCTGGAGGGTAGCGTCCAACTGCTCCTAGGAAGAGGGATCGGCGTCGCAAGAGGCATCGCGGAGCTCCAAGACGGACGCACTGTTGCACTCGTAACGAACTTCCGACAGGAGGCTCAGCACCTTACGAAAGGCACCGCCGTGGGTCACGCCGAGGAACTCCCCGACTCAGCCGCTATCGCCGGAGTATCAGAAGACCTCTCTTCGTGGCCACACGAGACAACGCCGCCTTCGCAGTTCGACATCGATCCAACCCTGCCTACCCCACAACGGCGACAACTCAGTGACCTTCTAGCCGAGTTCAGTGAGTGCTTCTCCACGTCGTCAAAGGTACGCCAAACGACGGTCGCGAAACATCGAATTGTTACTGATGACGACGCACTTCCCGTTCATCGATCGCCGTACCGTGTTTCGGTGAAAGAGAGAAGTCATCCAGAAGCAAGTTGAAGAAATGCTCGACGACGACATCATCCAGCCCTCAAACAGTCCGTGGGCTTCACCGGTAGTCCTGGTGAAAAAGAAGGACGGGACTCTTCGGTTCTGCGTGGACTATCGTCGACTGAACGCCGTAACAAAAAAGGACGTCTACCCGTTGCCCCGCATCGACGACACTCTGGACCGGCTGCGCCACGCCCGATACTTTTCGTCGATGGACCTGAAGAGTGGGTACTGGCAGATCGAGGTCGACGAACGGGATCGTGAGAAGACTGCCTTCGTCACGCCGGACGGACTGTACGAATTTAAAGTGATGCCGTTTGGACTGTGCACAGCACCGGCGACCTTCCAGCGCGTAATGGATACCGTCCTCTCAGGCTTGAAATGGCAAAGCTGTCTCGTCTACCTCGATGACGTCGTGGTATTCGCAAGCGACTTCGACGAGCACCTGAGACGTCTGCGAGCCGTACTACAGGCTATCCAGAAGGCTGGACTGACACTCAAGCCGTCAAAATGTCAGTTCGCTTACGGCGAGCTTAAATTCTTGGGCCATGTCGTGAGTGCTGAGGGTGTAAGCCCTGACCCGGCAAAGACATCCGCTGTCGCCGCATTTCCGAAGCCATCAGACAAGAAAGCCGTAAGAAGATTTCTTGGACTGTGCGCTTACTACAGGCGTTTCGTTCGCGATTTCGCCAAGATTTCTGCACCACTCACGCATCTGACGAAGGACGACGTGAACTTCCAGTGGGGGAGGAGCAAGAACAAGCGTTCAACGAACTGAAGGAAAGACTCCAGTCGCCCCTATCCTCGGACACTTCGATCCAGCAGCGGAAACGGAAGTTCACACGGACGCCAGCAACGCCGGACTCGGCGCAGTACTCGTCCAAAGACAAGACGGAGCAGAGAGGGTGATCGCTTACGCAAGCCGGGCACTGTCCAAGGCAGAGAAAAATTACTCAACGACCGACAAGGAATGTCTCGCTGTCATCTGGTCGTTAACCAAGTTCCGACCGTACCTGTACGGGATCCCGTTCCGCGTTGTCACGGACCACCACGCTCTCTGTTGGCTCGCCAACCTGAAGGACCCGTCAGGACGCCTCGCTCGCTGGAGTCTCCGACTGCAAGAATTCGACGTAACCATTGTGCATAAGTCTGGCCGCAAGCATAACGACGCCGACTGTTTGTCTAGGGCCCCAGTCGAATCTCCTTCCGACAGCACCGACGACGACGACGATGACGACCGTTTTCTCGGCGCAGTTACAGATGCCGACATGGGAGCACTTCAACGAAACGACCCGGAACTTCGCGCCGTGATCGACCACCTCGAAGGTCAAGGAAGTTCAGTTCCGCGAGTCTTGGCCCGAGACTTACCAAGCTTCGTTCTGCAGCGAGGCGTGCTCTTCAAGAAGAACTTCGGAGCAAGTAACCCTGCCTGGCTGCTGGTTGTTCCGGCCAGCCTGCGAGAAGAAATCTTTCAAGCCTGCCACGACGACCCGACGGCTGGACACCTCGGCTACAGCAGGACGCTCGCCCGGATTCGTGACAAGTACTACTGGCCAAAACTCCCGAAGACTGTTCATCTGTACACACGGTCATGTCACGAGTGCCAACGGCGTAAGAAACCTCCGACGAGACCAGCGGGATTCCTGCAACCGATATCGACCCCTACTACGCCTTTCCAACAAATTGGAATGGATTTGCTTGGGCCCTTCCCGCCATCGACGTCGGGGAACCGCTGGATAGTCGTTGCCACGGATTACCTTACCCGGTACGCGGAGACGAAAGCCCTTCCGTCGGGAACAGCGGTGGAAGTCGCCAAGTTTTTCGTCGAGTCTATTCTCCTTCGACATGGCGCCCCCGAAGTCTTGATAACCGACCGAGGGTCATCGTTCTTGGCCCAGCTCACGCAAGAGATCCTTCGGCTCAGCCACACCAGCCATCGTCGGACCACCGCGTACCATCCGCAGACCAACGGGCTAACGGAGCGGCTCAACAAGACGATCGCCGACATGATCTCTATGTACGTCGACGTAGAGCACAAGACGTGGGACGAGGTATTACCTTACATCACGTTCGCCTACAACACTGCAGCTCAAGAAACCACCGGGTTTACGCCATTCGAGCTGGTGCATGGTAGAAAAGTGACGACCATGCTGGACGCGATGCTGCCCCATGAGCCTGTGGATGACGGATGCGACGATGCCCATGCGGTCAGTCAGAGAGCAGAAGAAGCACGCCAACTAGCCCGCCTTCGAATCCACGATCAACAGCGTGTCGACGCTCGTCGGTACAATCTTCGTCGCCGCGCCGTCCACTTCCAGCCCGGAGACAGAGTGTGGGTGTGGACGCCGATTCGTCGTCGCGGTCTCAGCGAGAAACTGCTGAAGCGCTACTTTGGGCCTTACAAGGTCATCCGACGCCTCGGAGATCTGAACTACGAAGTTCTTCCCGACGGAACACGACCATCAACCAGACGTCAGCCGCGACCCGAGGTGGTGCACGTCGTCCGGCTGAAGCCGTATTACGAACGATAGCACTATCCAGCGTCGTCGACGAGTGAACTGTGAACTGTGAACTGTGAACTGGTGAACTGCGGTGTAGCTCGCGAGTCTGCTGTCCTTTAGTTGTGGATTTGTTTTGTTTCTTTTCGTGTTGTGCTGCATCGGGACGATGCACTTTTTTAAAGGGGGAATAATGCCGCGGGCGCAGCTGACCAAGCAGGCAGCGCGCCCGTGGCATAACGGTTATCGCGCTTGTCTTCCACGCAGAAGGCCAGGGTTCGATTCCTGGCCGCCCCTACACATTTTTGTTGACGCTGTGATGTGATGTTCTAGTGAATTCGAGAGCCGCCTTGCTTGTTCGAGGTGCGAATGTTCTACGCGTCGAACTTTCTACGCCGATTATTCCAGAAGCCCACGCGTGTACATAAGGGGTTTCGCGTGGTGAACCGAAGTCAGTTTTCGCCTCAGCGTTCGATCCTGCTGCTTCGCCGCCTTCGACGCCCGCGACGCTCTGCTGTTATCTTTCTTTTTCCTTTTATTTTTGGGCACAAGTTCGCCCCATTAAACGTTTCAGTTTTCTCAGTTATTCCTTTGTTTTGTCACCTCGTCATTCGTGACAATATTACCAGAGTTTGCACAACCCACTGAGTGCCAGCACGTTCGTCTGTGCTCGGATCATGTGCTCCACACGTGTGGCATTTTTCGGAACAGTGGAGCGGTTAGTATCGAGTGAATAAATAAGTTTTGCTGTATATTGGAAGAAGTGGGATACTAAGTCTGTAGTGTTGTGGAGCTGTAAAGTGGCGATTGAACTTTCGAAGGTGGCAGTCAAATTTGTTCTGGCTCAAAGCTGCGCTACTTCATCGTTTATAATCTCAACTTTGTTATAGTCACTATAAGTCTCATTCACATGTTAGCTTCTGTAACATAATGCAACTTGAGCAAATGGTGCTGCGTAAACCAGCCTGTATACGAATCTTCGACCCACTCGCAAAACTCGGGTGAAACAATCTTTTGCCATTGATTAAAATGGTTCGAGAGACGAATGATTACGAATGTGAGGGTGCTAGGAAATAATCTTATTAGACTAAAACACAAACAAATGCCCTCAGTTCTTTAAGTTTTTCCTGTTGTGGTCGGATTTATCACCAGTGTCTATGAAGAGATTTTCACCCTGGAAAGAGTGCGGAGCGAGAGCTTGTCGATACGAAACGGCTGTCGTGGCCGGTCGCGTAATGCCGGGCGCCCTCTGTCTCTGGCGGCAGACAATGGCAAGGAGCTGCTGTCCCTGAACGTGGTGCTGCAGTACCTTCTGACGCAGCAGCATGCCCCTGGTGGCTGCCCCGAGCTGCCCCGCCTCTGCAAGATGTCCCAGAGCAAGTGGCAGGGCTTTGCTGACCAGGTCTGTTTGGGCACCCTGCACTGTGTTGCCGGAACAAATTAGGCTGGTTCACACACTTACCACTGCTTGCGACCATGTACCTGAAAACCCCTTCTCTTACAACGAGAGAACAGACTGGCTCCATCTATTGGATGGAACAGTTGCAATTACCATACATATAAACTTTTTTTTTTTTTTACTTTTTGTTATGTTATAAATTATGGGTTCTCAGACTGGGGTTCCTGGAGCTCTCAGGATGTTCTCGACTGTTTCGTCCCCTAAGTAAAGCGTTCTTCCAGTTTAAGTACTATTTTAGCAAATCTGAGCCACTCATTGATACCTAACTATAATAAGTCAAACACTTCCTAATATGAACATTATTGTTTACAAGGTCCGAAGTCTCCCGTACCACTTTACTGCACCAGGCTGAGGTCAGGAGGGGTTCCTTCGCTGCCTTCCAAGGCGGATACGGGTTCCTCGAGATCGAAAAGTTTGAGAATAATAAACGACTGTATCTCGTAGATGGTACATACATTTGATCTCGCAAATACCGCAAAACCTTCGCTCTAGTGAAATGCCGTTTCGTGGTCATCTCATAGATGGTGCCAGCGTGCTAGTCTGTTCTCTAGAGAGCCTATATCGAAGGGAAGGTTCAACTTAAACAATCTCAAGACTAACTCGGATTGAAATGCATGAAAAGACAGTGGACCTTTTTCTCTAGATTTATTACGTGAACTTTTGCGTTTTATGTCTAGGGATTGTGCCATGAATCGAACCTGAACGTGCGTTTCTGCGGCGTGCAGGTGAAGGGCATGATAGTGGTGAATCCCGGCATGAAGCCCTGTGCCCTGCGGGTGGACCAGCTAGACCGAGAGCTGTGTGGGACGCAGGGCGGAGTCTTCCTGAGATTGTCCACTTTGGGATACGGCCGCCCCAACTCAGTTACGCCGGCAACCCCATGTGAGTTGCACACCCGCTTGCCTGCTCACTTGCCTGCCTGCTTGGTGAGAGAGTGGCTCTTGGGCATGTGCTAGCACGCCACACGGGTGGGAGCCTATACTGAAACTGTGGCTGTGTGTTTGTAGAAGTGTCTACCGTATTTTTCAGTTCGCATCCAGTGCATTGTTTGCAAGAACAAATCTCGGCTGAAAGAAAAAGCTTCTCTCTTAGATGAGGGTGTGTAGTCCTTCCCGGTCCATATTTCTAATGTAAAACATTTTCATATGCAGCACACCTTAAAAAAGCGCCCACTTTATTAGTGTCAAAAAAGTTTGTGAAATTACAGCAACCATAATTAACATAATATCTGTCATTCACAAAATTCATCGCATTTCGTCATAATGACAGATCTTAATAAAGGGCATTCATTGGATGCCATAGTTTAGAGTGCATGCTCAGAAGGAGCTCACATTAATAGGCTGTTAAGACCGGCAATCTTGGTAGTGTGGAATGCCCGTTACAAAAGAACTGTGAAAGGCGCCGTCAGTATGCGCTCGGACCATGATCCAGAAAATGCGGTATCTCGTTGTACCGCCCTCTCGGTCCAGACCCGGACGTTAATGCGAGTGGCACGCGCCGTCCCGCCCCCAGGTACCAGAAGGCCTGGCGGGACTACGTCAAGTTCCGGCACCTGCTGGCCAACAAGCCCAAGGTGCTGTACACGGACCGCCACAAGCTGCTTCAGAAGGAAGCCAAGCTGCAGGAGATGCGGCTCAAGAGGTCGGTGGCTTCACGCCGAGACACATCGACACTAGAGAGCCTGGATCGAAGAGAGGGTCCAACTCAAACCATGGGGAGCGTTTTCAATTATTGGTCGCAGGTGCGCTGTGCTGCGTCGTCGGGTGACAAGGGGGAAAGCGGGCGGGAAGACATTTGCACACGATCAATGCTTTTGTCACCTCTCGCAGCTCTTATTGAAAACGCGGCCCATTTACCACGTGATCCCGATCGAGCAGTTGGGAGCTCTCTGAAACATGGGCTCCCTAGCCGAAGCCTGCTCGGAGATGGGTAGTGTGGGTTCGTGCAGTACGAGAAATGGCGTTCTTGGCACTCCTCAGGGAGTTTCAAAGCGAAAAAATAAAGCCTGGTTCACACACTCGCGACTGCTCACGATCGAATGCATTAAACCTTCTTCTGATCTCTCACGACGAGAGGACACGTTGGCGCCATCTATCGCGTGGAACATTCGGCATTTCCGTATATTTCCTACTTTTTTTCGCGCATCGTTCTTTCTTTACTGTCTCAAAAAACTTTTGACTATGTTATAAACGACCATTTCTCCCAGGTAGTGTGTATATTTGATCTCATCAAATGCTGCAAAGCCTTTGCTCTAGTGTAACGCACTTTCAGGGTTACCTCATAGGTGATGCCAGCAAGCCAGTGTGTTTTCTTGTCGTACGAGGTCAAGAAGTCGGTCGTAAGCAAACGAAAGTGTGTGAACCAGCCTTAAAGGCCGACGCACACCTCGCACTTTCCACTCTTTCCCACCTCCTCCTTTTCTATATCCTCTCCACTTTTACCTCGCGTCCAACTCGGCTTCCTCGCAGCTTAGGAGAGGGAGCGCTTAGAGGATTATCTTCCCTGCTGAAAACCGAGGTTGTACGTCGGCCTTTAAGCACGCAGGTGGAACAAAACGCAAAGTACTGCGGCCTTTTACGAATTGACAACTAGTAGGGAATTGCACGACCCTCGTAGCTGGCCAGTTGTGCAAAAATAATAAAGGTGGGGAGGGTGAAAAAATTGAATGGGAGCAAGAAAAATAATGGGTATGATGATGAAGTCACTTTTTTCCCCATGGATCCACTGGCTGCAGTGTTTTGGGATTCATTACATATATATGTTGTCACCAAACGAAAGGGTGTCTTAATCTTAATTTGTACATCTACTCTATAATCAATCCTTTCACTTCTTTCCTGGTTTTCAGCAACTTGAAGAGAGATGTGACGGTGGTGGTGAGCAGTGAGAACTTCTTCAGAACGGGAATCATGTGCGACATTGTTCAGGTGCGCCGTTCCCTTTCCCCTCTTTTATCTCTGCGTTCTCTGCTGGGGAGCCTAAGGCAAAAGGTGTAGGTGCCTAGATCCCACTCGTGTGTGCGTCTTCAGAGCATTACTGTAAACAGCTTGAAGAGCTATTGTGCTTGGCATGAAACCCAAGTGCAGGTTCTGCGGCACTAGTCCTTAGCGTGATGCAGCCGCCGTCGAAGCTAGGCAGTGAATCCCCAAATTCATGAAGAAAACAATGGCATACTTTGAGGTTGCTTTGTTATGGACGTTGCGCGTTACGGCCTCCAAGCTACAGTGCAGCAAAGGAAGAAGCGGGTTCTTGGGAGCTTCAGAAACCGTGAAAAAGTGCCATTGTTAACAAAGCTTGCGAAGCTTTTGACTTCTGGCGTGAGCTCCCACAGTCCCACTTGCCTTCCTTGTCAGGTTGTAGTTACAGCGCGAATACACTACTTTGTGGTGTCATTCTTTACATAAACCTTGTGTTTCTTTGGGCAAGAGTTTGAAGACAGCATAGTAGACAAGCCATGCCGATAAGTAGGTACTTGAAGACAGTTTATGAAAAGAGCCTGTGGGTGCTGCTCGCTCTCAGCGGTAGTGTTCATGCCTAAGCGTGGTAAAGAGCAGTCTGTCTGAGTGCCTGCAGCATGCCCTGCTACTTCCGGTTCTCGTCTGCCACCTGAGGTTCCACAAGTCTCTGGACTTCCTTGAGAGCATCATCGGGACAGAGTTCAAGGACCGATACCTACTGCAGGTGAGGACCAGTACCGGCCTTAGGGGTGGGCAACCTGGGCGGTCGCACAGGGCACGATCAATAGAGGTGCCCCTATTGAATTTTATTTTTATTATTTACTTGTGAACATAGCACTTGACACGATGCTATATGCTTGATCGCCGTTTATTTTTAGAATGCATTCTTGGGTGACAAAACGCTCATGTTGGGTTACTACTCACATGTTTACTAACAATGTGATGTTGTACCTAGTAGATATGGAGGTGCATCAGGGCCGAGTTTGCCCAGGGCGCTTTGTGGTATTAAGGCCGTCCCTGGTAAGGGACGACTGGTCTGGGGCCGGACTTCGGGGAGTCTGAAGGTACTGAGTGGAGCCAGCAGCCCTTTACAGGCTTGTTAAGTAAAGGGAGGTGTGGTGTAGTTTATTAACTCTCTCCTCACCATGGGGCACCGCTGGCCTCTTCCAGTTGGCCCTGACCCACCCCTCGTACCGGGAGAACTTTGGCACGAACCCGGACCACGCCCGCAACTCGCTCACCAACTGCGGCATCAGGCAACCCGAGTACGGAGATCGCAGGATCCACTACCTCAACACCAGGAAGAGAGGTGGGCCTCCTTTTTGTCTGGCACTCCCCTCCTTACTCCCCTTTAGGCTCTTTTTTTCTTGCCAAGGGTGGTCAGGTTTGTTTGGGACAGAGCTCTTGGTTTTGAAACTAAATGTAATCATACTGGCATTTTCGGAACGTTCGGGCAGAGCTGGAAGAGGGTAAGGAGAAGTTAACTTAGGGTTATTGTAATGCCCAATGCATATACTCTTTAAAAAAAAGAAAAAAAAAGAAAAAAAAACGATAACAAGATGTTATTGTAGCACTGTCATTGACAAGAGCTCGTGTCGGGAGACTCACTTTCATGCGCTCCGGAACAAAAAAGAAACAAAGAGTTTGGAACAAAATGGTCAGATGTCTATTTTGTTCCGAACGCTTTTGTTCAGGCACCCCACAATTCAGTGAACATGATGCCGATGCCCAATGACTTAGCCTTGACTTGTTGTAGCTGTCGCTGTGACTGTACTGTGGACTAACACGAGACAGCTCAATTTCTTACAGGAATAGCTGTTGTGGGCTCTTCCCACCACTAAAAATAGTAGCTAGCTAAAAATGTTTTTATAAAAACTGACTTTTTTGTAAAGAAGTTCTACTGTAAGCTAGTCACTTTTTGTAAGTGTAGTTCTGCCACTGCCAGTGCAAAGTGAGGCTGAGGCATGTGAATGACCTTGCAGGCATCAACACACTGATCAACATCATGTCCCGCTTTGGGCGCCAGGAGGAGACGGCGTCGAGCATCAGCCACAACGAGCGGCTGGAGTTCCTTGGGGACGCAGTGGTGGAGTTTCTGTCGAGCATCCACCTCTTCTTCATGTTTCCGGACTTGGAGGAAGGTGGTCTGGCAACCTACCGGGCAGCCATCGTGCAAAACCAGCACCTGGCCGTCCTTGCTAAGGTAACACTGCCTTCGGAGGAGTTCACTCGTGTAGACCACCTGCCAATTTCGCTGCACATTTTCTTCACTCTGCCTGCGTGACATGCCTTTGCGATAGGCATGTTGGAGAAAACTCTTGGCTTTTTGTTTCACTCGGTGTCATCCTCCCTGTCATCATGACCACATAGTTGTAAGGAGAGGAAACATTTTTATGGTTGGGAGGCGTTGCAAAACTTGCTTCAGATATCTCTTCGGCTTTCTATCAAGAGCTCTTGTGCAGTTTAGTTGTCGAGTTGAATAAAGGAGATACAGGCTATTTTTCTAGATTGAAATTCACTGAAGAACAATTTGCCACAACATGGCTTTTCAAACTGAATTCTTGGAAACCCCGGATGCTGTCCAGGCTATGCCCAGCGGTTCCTCGCTACCATCTTGGAGTGACTGTGCATGATTCTGAGTCAGATACTCCCTGACCTGTGTTGACAAAGTTTGTTAGCTTTCGAACGACTTCATTGTGAGACTGTAGGCATGTGCGAATAGTGTATTTTGAGTTTGAAGTGAATAGAAGTTTTGTCAGGATATTTTTAATCGAATATCGGATCATTTTCTCAAGCCTTTCACTACTGTGTGCCATGCTTAAATGAAGATTCAGCTGAACACATGAAGGTTGTTCCCAACACTTCCACTTGTCCACTTCTAAACTCAATTAATTTTAATATGGCTATTTATGAACTGTGGCATGTAAACGACAGTTTTTTTGCAGCTATCCTAGTCAGCAGATTTATAAATCTTCTGCTTTAAGCAAACATTCTTTCTTTAATTTCAAGTTTGACAAAAGAAAACAAGCACGAACGATGAACGCAGGTTGTCAAGACTTCGCTGCCTGAAATATAATCTCACATAATCGCGGCAAGTTAGCCCCGTTGAGTGCGCTTCTGTCGAGCACCCTTGCACTGCGGGAAAGTTATTACCCACGGAGCCGCATTAGCTCCGCGGGTATTACTTTCCACAGTGCACAGGTGCTCGACGAGAAGCGCTCTCAACGGAGGCTAACCTGTCTACAGTCAACACTTAGAAAACTATGAATATTGTAGTTCATCTCGAAGCGAATATCGAATAGCGTATCATTCGAAACTACTGTTCGAAAATTCAAATATTCGCACAACACTAGACACTGACCTACCACTCGGCCGTCTCGGATGCAGAAACTGGAGCTGGAGAAGTACATGCTGTACGCCCACGGGTCGGATCTGTGCCACGACCTGGAGCTGCGGCACGCCATGGCAAACTGCTTGAGCTTCTCATGGGTCAGTCGCTCCTTGCTCCAGGCCGCTCAGAGGGAATCGGAGAACCAAAACATCCTGCTTTTGTGTGTCAGCAGGAGGTTGGAAGTGAAGGCATGCAGCCAGCAGTGGCAGTTGTAGCTGGTTTCTTTACCCACTGGGGTAGGCTAGGGTGCCTTTGTGAGTGGCTAGCATCCTCTCTCCAGGCTAACGAGACTGTTTGCAGGTCCTTTCACCAGTGTGGCCTTATTTGGACTGCACGCTTGGCAGGAAATATTGCACCGCTAAACATATTCAAGTTTTCTCATTTTTGTTTGCATAATTTGGGGTAGAATGCCACTCATGCATTTCAGCTGCTTTTGAATTTCTTGCCCATCTTCGATGCAGCGTACGAAGTTGAGGAGGGCGGGGGGTGCGTGCAAAGGAAAGGGGAGATGGAGCCGAGATGGCGACTGACGTCGCAGACGGAGATCCTCCAAATACTAAAGGTATCCCTGAACAGATTGTAATGACCCGAGTTTTGCAGTCTTGGTTTTTCAACATCTCACGGAGGCCGGACGTTTGCAAAATAGAAGGTGCGGTGAAGGGTGAAACGTCTGGAGAGTTATAGCATGGGCAATACTTGTGCAGTTCATATTTTGTAAATTTCGTAAGGACTCGAGTCGCCTTAAAAAGCGCGAGTCGGCCGCAGCATTCACACTATTGTGACGCTCACAAAGAGTCGGGGGTGTCGAGGACTGTGGGTAGCACGTTTTGCCTAAGCGTCACTGTCTGCTGTTACAATTGAAATCATAAAAAAGCTGCTACATGGTCTTTGTTTCTTGGTTACACTCTGCCGCATGCCACTCTTTTAGCAAAATAGTGAATGAAACGGAAGGCTCTCTTTCGGGGTTTCTTGCCATTGCCCTCGGTCCTGCCATATTGTCTGCTCAACAGCTTGCTCCACTCTGGTCGTGAAAGGGCATCTTTTACTTCTCGGATGTTATTGGTTATTTTGAGCAATGCGAAATGTGGTCACATGCTACTGAGCAATCTGAGCGATAGAGAGGCGGGAGTCGCGCTGAAGCGCGGAGTGTTTGGGGGCAACCAACCGAGAGACCGTCTGCATCCGGCGTGCAGGGGCCCTGTTCCTGGACAGCGGCATCAAGGTGGCCGACCAGGTGTTCTCAACCACCCTCTTCTCGGAGCCAGACTTGCTCGGGGTCTGGGTCAACTACCCGCTCCACCCGCTACAGGTACTGCCACCACAGATGTCTACACTCATTGGAAGTCGTCTTGAAAGGGACCACAAGTCAGTTTATTTTGGCCATCCTATCCTCGGGACAGACACTTCACAGTCGTAGAGAGTGCAACAGGCAACAGTGTTTGTTTTCATGCACCGTTTTTTTGCTAAAAAGGTGCAATAGCCTTTTGCGAAATCCCCAAGCACCCCGGCCCGTGCGCGAGGAATTGTGGGAAAGACTGTCCCTCGCCTGGCTGCCCTGCCTTGAGATCGCATTGCCTTGTCGCTTGCTCCTTCTTAATCCTCTGTTTTTCGATTTCATTACCTATTTTTATCTATTCCAGTGTATTTTTTTATTGCTTCTAAGTGTTTCTATTCTCTTCTGCGTGCGATATTTCTTGTATATTTATAGTACAGTCAAACCTCTATGTAACGAACTTCTATGTAACGAAACCCTCGATGTAACGAAGTGCATACCTTTTTCTAACCGCAAGTGTATGCACGCCATGTATTTTTTACCTCTATGTAACGAAGTCCCGTTTGCCGAAATTTCGATGTAACGAAGTTTCATGGACAATTCGGCACAAACTTTTGGGTCCCAAAGGAGATTTTGAAAAGCACACGTGCTGAAACGGGCCACCGATAAAGCGCAAAGGGTGAAACAGGCCGAGTCTGGCGAGTGTGGTGTACAGAAGGGCCACTAGAGGACACTAGAGCCGCCGCCGTTTCGTCCGTCGGTTTCATTTGCGCTGCGTAGTTCGTTTCGAGGCCTAACTAAAAGCGTGCGTTTCTCGTTGTCCTGGGTGATGGAGCCTTCAAGGCGATGGAGCCGTCCCTGACAACGTCGACCTCGACGACAATTTCTATACGTCGACTCTGCTGTCATTGCGGCGGAGGAGGTGACCGACGAGGCGATAGCTAGCTATGTTCGTGGCAACAGCGAGCCTGATGAGCAAGACACCTGCGATGTGCCCAGTAACCGTGAAGTGGTGGACGTGATCGATGTCTTGAGGCGGTCCACGAGCGCACAGCAAGACGAAGACGCGATGCAGGCCATCTGGCTATGCTAACGTAGTGTGATGCGAATAATAATGTCAAGAGTGGCCCAGGAAAAGACGACGAACTACTTTCAACCGAAATAAAGGTGTCCTCGGTGAGTTTCGTGCACCCGAGAAACATTTGTGAAAACTTTCTTCAACGTTTTCTCCGAATTTCTATGTAGCGAAATTTCGATGTAACGAAGTAAATTCCGAATTTTACCGACTTCGTTACATCGAGGTTTAACTGTATTTGTGTCTTTATTTTGCCTTTTTCGACGGGAGTGCCGACGGACAACACGGCGCTCGCGCTTCGTCCCCAGGTGAGTATTACCGTTGCTACCGATTCCTATCACGCTGTTAGGCCGTTCATATTGGTTCAATTTGACCCGCGTGCAGTCAAGAGGAGCCGCTTATGAACACCGCGCAGATGTCATAGGGGTAGGCAGAGCTCGGAATCAACAATCGCAACGTGAGAGCCAAGTGCACTGTGATTTGGCCGCCCGCTTGCTCCATTGACTCAGACCGTAGCATATGCCCTCGAGTGCCGCTTACTTGACCGAGATACAGCACGCTGTTTTGTCGCCGCAAACCATTTGTCCGAATGTTTGCGAAGCTGAGGCATGTGCAACGCTGCGGCACCTGACAACTGCGCGCTGCGGCGCGCGAGCCCTTCGGCAAGCGCCGGTGGCCCAACGTCGTGGCTTGTATGCACTTATGGTATGCCTTCTTAATCTACCTGCCAAGCGGTTGTCAGTTGCAAACACCCTTTTGCAGCTGACAACTGCGCGCCGCTGCGTGCAGCTGTCAGGTGCCGCAGCGTTGGATATGCCGAACGGCGTTACGGTTTCAAGCAGAGCATTCGGACAAATAATTCGCGGCGACAAAGTGGCGTGCTGTATTTTGGTCAGGTAAGCGGTACTCGAAGGCATATGCTACAGTGCGAGTCAACGGAGCGAGCGCAGGCGGCCACAGTGCACTCGGCTCTCGCGTCGCCATTGTTGATTCAGAGCTCTACCTACCCCTATGACATGTGCGCAAGTGTTCATAAACTGCTCCTCTCGACTGCACGCGGGCCAAATTGAACCAAAATGAACAGCTAACAGCCGATAGGAACCGGTAGCAACGGTAGTACTCAACTCGGGGAACGACGCTGCCGAGTGGCGCGTTTGTCCGTTGGCACTCCCGTCGATAAAAGAAAAATAAAGACACAAATACTATAAATATACAAGAAATATCGTGCGGAGAAGAGACTAGAAACACTTAGAAGCAATAAAAAATACATTTGAACAGACAAAGTAGGTAATGTAATCGAAAACAGAGGATTAAGAGGAGGCAAGCGACAAGGCAATGAGATCTCAAGGCGGAGCGGCCAGGTGAGGGACAGTCTCTCTCACAATTCCTCGCGCTGGGCCGGGACGCTTGGGAAAATAGTAAATCGTTCATTAGGAGGGTTGCATCCCTTTTCCTCCTCAACTGTCTGTATATTCCCATACTGGACGGTTCTGCTGGACCGTCCAGGTCAACGTCACTGATGGTTCAGTAATGTCGGTGCACCATCAGTGATGTCGTCAAGAAAGGGAATAGATTTCCTGATGTTGGGATGGGGCCTCCGTATTGCAAAGGGGATCAACCATCGGGGGCAGGGTGTTGAATGCACGTGCGAAGCTGTGGAATGCGGTGTTTTAATGCGAATAGCATTCTTTGGATACTTCACGCACTTTTCGTCTATCTATGTATCTATCTATCTGGCTATCTAACCTCTTACGCCGCGGGTCGATAAATAAATAAAAATCAGCAGAACCCATCCTTTGGGAATGATTATCTACGTTAATGCGAATAGCATCAAACGGTGCGGAGTTATGCGCGTTCGTCAGGTGGCCGGCACACTCTAGATACGCCAGCCCACTCTTGAGGCGATTCTAAATTTGTTGACACTTTCACAGCCCTGCGCACGATCTCCGCAGCCCAGCACGTGCGTTTGTGTCACTTAGGAAGGCGAGCAAAGCACGCGCCATACGCACAAACACTCAAAATGGTACCGACCAGACTTTCTGGCGTCTCAGCTAGTCTCAACTAACGGTACTCTAAACGGTTGTTTATATCTTTACCATAGGACGCGCTTACAGCGCTGTCACAGCTACCGGTGCGCGCGTGTTCCATGCACGAGGGCTCATTCCGCTCTCGTGAGGCTGAGCACGGCCGCTAGCTCACCCTCTCCCGAGCGCGGGAGAGGGTGATGCTAGCGGCCGTGCTCAGGCCTCACGAGAGCGGAATGAGCCCTCGTGCATGGAAGCGCGCGCCGATGGTAAAGATATAAACAAGTGTTTAGAGTGCGTTGAATGACTGCCTTCATAGCTCTGTGGTTAGCGCGTCTGCCTGCTGATCAAAGGGTCAACGGTTCGAATCCCAGCCGGCGCCGGTCTTTTTTATTTATTTATCGACCCGCGGCGTAAGAGGTTAGATAGCCAGATAGATACATAGATAGATAGATAGATAGATAGATACATAGACGAAAAGTGCGTGAAGTATCCAAAGAATGCTATTCGCATTAAAAGACCGGCGCCGGCTGGGATTCGAACCGTTGACCCTTTGATCAGCAGGCAGACGCGCTAACCACAGAGCTATGAAGGCAGTCATTCAACGCACTCTAAACGGTTGTTTATATCTTTACCATAGGACGCGCACAGCGCTGTCACAGCTACCGGTGGCGCGCGCGTTCCATGCACGAGGGCCATTCCGCTCTTCGTGAGGCTGAGCACGGCCGCTAGCATCACCCTCTCCCGCGCTCGGGAGAGGGTGATGTAGCGGCCGTGCTCAGCCTCACGAGAGCGGAATGAGCCCTCGTGCATGGAACGCGCGCGCACCGGTAGCTGTGACAGCGCTGTAAAGCGCGTCCTATGGTAAAGATATAAACAACCGTTTAGAGTACCGTTGGTTGAGACTAGCTGAGACGCCAGAAAGTCTGGTTGGTACCATTTTGAGTGTTTGTGCGTATGGCGCGTGCTTTGCTCGCCTTCCTAAGTGACACAAACGCACGTGCTGGGCTGCGTGAGATCGTGCGCAGGGCTGTGAAAGTGTCAACAAATTTAGAATCGCCTCAAGAGTGGGCTGGCGTATCTAGAGTGTGCCGGCCACCTGACGAACGCGCATAACTCCGCACCGTTTGATGCTATTCGCATTAACGTAGATAATCATTCCCAAAGGATGGGTTCTGCTGATTTTCTTTTCCTTCCTCGCTTGCAGCAATATCTCTAGTTGTGAGTTAGCGCTCTGTCTTGTCCCATTCTTCTTCCTACCTTTGTGTTTGTGCTATTTTACTTCAGTATCTACAGCGAAGTAATGACCTTCGTTGTTTCTGATTAGGAGAGAATGAATAACTTATTTTCATTGCTTTTTGATGAAGTAATGAGTAACGGTATTTTAGTTACTTTATTTCAGTGATGTTTACATGTCTGGTTCTGGCCCATTGCTAATCTAGAAAAGAGAACACGCAGAGAACCATACATGCAATGCTTTATATCTCTCTCGAGTTGGATGACTCGGGCGTTTTGCTGCAACGCCTCCGCACTCTCTTCTAAATGTTCTCTAACTTTCTAGGAGCAAGTCCCGGAAGGTGACCGCAAGTGGATCGACTCTGTGCCGCTGCTCAAGGTGGGTGTGTAAACGTTGAACTACAGTTCCTGTCATTTGCACAAGGAATGTAATTAGGTTGCGAGTGCAGTTACTTCACAAATGTGAGAAAGTAACTGTTTCTTAACTCGGTCACCAACTATAGATAGAGTTGTACGCAAAAATCAATGAAGGTACGTTCTGATCACTGTAGATATATTCCACGACATTGACGTGTGCTGGAGTGGCCAACCAACGGTCCAAGTTTTCAATGTGGAAAAGATATTGGCACGGTTCTTTCCTGGTTTGGCACCCTACTTAGAATATATTTTGAGGCAATGACAATATGTAGTGCCAATGTTGAAACTAAATCACTGTGCACGCTTGTCAACATTGTTCCGACAAGTGACAATAAATGAACCAGGTTTCGAGTTACTCCAAAAACATAAACTCGGGTATTGTTGCTGCAATTTAAATTTTTTATGTATAACTTAGTTACAGTCAAAACCCTGATATATCAACACGGATATATAGAATTATTGCCTATATCGAACGCTTTCTATATCACGTGGAAAATCGCATGCATTTTTTATTTTTTATTTTGAACGGCAAGTCGGGCATAAAATGGATACAGTCGCAAACCGATTTTTCGGACTGATAACTCGGACTTGTTCGATATTTCGGACCTAAAGGCCGGAACCGTGACTTACCCCATAGAAATAGTGTATATTCACGACCAATATTTCGGACAGCTTGAAGTCCGAAGTTCGATTATTCCTGACAAAATCGTCGCGGCGATCGGCGGAAAACACCACCGAGAAGTGGCCATTTTGAACTCTTTGTTGTTGGCTGCAAATTGATTGGCTTGGCTTGCAGCGCTACTTGAGTACTCGGTTTTACCGCTAGGTGACGCTGTGCTAGCCCTTTTTCCATTTAGCTGCACGTCATCATCATCATCATCGTTTTGCTTTGTTTTTCCGTTCCTTCGCGTCGCCAGTCGCCATTTTGCGCTCGTGGATTTGCGCCTCTCATCTTGTTCGGACAACGCTGGCTTGGACGTCATGGTCCCATCTGTTGTTCTGCCACCGCGATGTGTCGTTAAGAAGCGCAGAAAGTACTCGTCCATAACGCTAGAAAAGAAGGCAGCAATTCTCAAGCTAACAGAAAGTTGCCGAACGGAAACGGAGGTGTAACATTGAACGATCCACCATTTACGGCTTTTTTAAGCCCACTTGGAAGTAATAAAAGGCAAGTTTTTCAATCGGCCGATTTTTCGGACTGCTCTATTATTCGGACGTTTTTTCGGTCCCCGCGAAGTCCGAACAATCGGTCGCATCGACTGTATATCGAACTCCGCCACCCCTAACAGGCCGCGCTCTTTGTGACAGGCGGCGGAGCTTTCCACGCAGCACCCTCGGTGTTGTGGGAAAGCAAACCTCGGCCTAGAAGCCGCCCGTAGCAGACGACACGCGGCTGCTCCTGCCTCTGCGGTCGGTCGGCGCGCAGTGTGCCGTCTGTCGGCGCCCGCGGATGCGCGACGGCCACGCGCTTTTTACAAGTTTTTGACGCGTTTTTGATGTGATTTAATATATCGAATTCTGGCTATAGTCGAACTATTTCGCCATCACCCCGCGCAGTCCGATATATCGAGGTTCAACGTTTTCAATGTGGAAAAGATATTGGCACGGTTCTTTCTCGGTTTGGCACCCTACTTAGAATATATTTTGAGGCAATGACAATATGTAATGCCAATGTTGAAACTAAATCACTGTGCACGCTTGTCAACATTGTTCCGACAAGTGACAATAAATGAACCAGGTTTCGAGTTACTCCAAAAACATAAACTCGGGTATTGTTGCTGCAATTTAATTTTAATTTTTTATGTATAACTTAGTTACTAATATTGGCACTGAATGTTGTATTTTCAATATTCTTAATTAGTTACATTACAGCTCGGGACTGTGGACGGGTGTTCCCACCAAAGGGGCCGGTCTTTGCTTTTACTGGAACATTGCATGGCATACTTCTAGGCCGCCTCCAGGATGTACCGACCGTTTTGCCACTGTGCTTGCAGAAGCTGCACGAGTTTGAAGAGCTCACGGGCATCGAGTTCACCCACATCCGCCTACTGGCCAAGGCCTTCACTCACCGCAGCATCGGGTTCAACAACCTCACCCTGTGAGCAGGACACTCGCTCACTCTCTCGACAAGCACCGGAGCAAGAGACGGTTACCACGTGCATGGGACCCTACATAAGCTGCGCTACGCCTGTCCACTTTGCCCGTATAGCACATGCCATAAGTCGGTGATGCTAGAGCACTAACTAAATATGGTGGAGCCAGAGTACCAATTTTTTTCCCTTCGCCGCTAGCTTCTTATTGTCAAAAAAGTGGTCAACAGACATAGAAACCGTTTGCAGTACTGCGAGCAAGCGACCTTGCAGTGCATTGATTTTTGGGCAGAACATATTTTGCACTCGGTGCTTGCGAAGTGCCAATCTTTTTTTGAAGTGTGCTGATCTAGAAGCTTCTTCAACCTTTGAATGTTGTGTGTGACTGGGTTACGTGTAACTGCGTTTTATAACGCAAACAATGTTTCAAAGTGTCCATCGCTGAGTACCGACAAGCAGTTGATGGCGACCAAGCAAGAATGTTCGCTTCTCGCGGTACTTGGGCATTGATTGCCTGTTTGTATTGGATCCATCTATGATCTGTCAGTTGATCCCTGGACCATTCGTGCATGCATTCGTCCGCTGCCCCTCCGATGTGAGAAGACAGAGCCTCGAAAGATGGATCTCCCGAAACTATTGAGAGGTAGCTCTTGGCATGATGGTGGCTGTCATGGGGACCTCTGCACACATTTCTGCTATGTAGTAGTACTGCGTTGTCTTTCTTATCCGTTGAGGACACGAGGGTCACCGCCGGCATACTTTTTGCCAGGGAGATCTCCTGGTAACTGAAGGCGTTGCTCCACTGCTCTTGTGTCCAGGGGTTCGAACCAGAGGCTAGAGTTCCTGGGAGACACGGTGCTTCAGCTGGTGGCCTCGGAGTACCTCTACAAGTACTTCCCCGAACACCATGAGGGCCACCTCTCGGTAACGCGCGTGACATGGTGTGGGTTTTGGAGTGTGTGGCCGTGCGGTGTAGTCAACCAGAGAATTCACCCTCGGGCATTTTTCACGCCACGTCTCGTGGTAGTCCAAGGCTGTTCTTACTTTTGTTCGAAAGCTACAAAAGAGCTCCGCTGAACACACTTGGAAAACCTCTCGCATACTCTCGCATTATTGTGCGGATTGTTCTCAAATATTGCGTGGTTGTCATCACCCTTTCTTTGAAACATTTTGCGTTTGACTGTGGCTGACTGTGTTACGACTGCTTGGAACTGCTTACAATGAGAGAACACTGGCGCCATCTATCGGGTAGCCCTGGCGACAGTGCAAACAGTTCCTGAGTGCTTCCGGTCCTCAACTACACCCAAGGTTTTGCTGTGTTTGTGAGATGAAGTTTACGCACTACCTTCATGAAAACCTGTCGCTTACAACAATATCCGAATTATTTCAAGCTCATAGTGAATGGGTGAAAAATAAGGAAATATACGCAGATTAAAAGTGTTTAGGGCTCCCCGACAGGTGGCGCCAGTTTGTTCTTTCGTCGTAGGCAGTTACAAGCAACGCAGCCAGCTATACTCGAAACACAAATCTGTGAACAGTCTTAGAGTGTTTTCCCAATCTAAGTGCTGTATTGGAGCCCTGCACTGATGTTCAATTATGAGCCAAGCAATTTTCTTGGGTGTATGTTATTACTCAAAGAGTCTGCGGGCTTCTACACGCGCTTTATTGGGACGTTGCCTAGAAGGCGAGGAGGCATATAAAAAGAAAGTGGGAATCTTTGTACAAACAAGTACAATAGCAATGCTGAAGTTCAAGTTATTTTCAGCTTGGGGATGAATTGATTGAAGTGTGGAACGTTTGTTTACGATGTGCAGATCCATGTGTTCGAGGAACAGGGTAGACTGCTGTCTTGTCGGGAAAACAATGCGAGTCAGTATGTTGAGTCGAACGAACGGCACAGCTTCTTTCTTCAAAGTCAGCATTGTTCTTCGTAGAAAGCAACACAGCAGCAATAATTTCGTACAAAAAAGAAAAAAGTCTGCATAGGCAATGGCGGGAGCTAGAGCGAGCTCAAGAAAACCCGTCACTAGACACTGAGCATGGAACACGACACGCTATCAATGGTGTCGGCAAATATAAGAGGGTAAATTTTTTTCTCGTTAATTCACACGGGGTTACCAATATCACAAACTAAGGGTGCTACCAACTATTTTTTTCGAATTGGATGCTTACAACATTAATTTCCGGGCTTAGAAAGGTTCAGTAGTATTCCAATATTTTAGCCTGCTGAGTCAGCTGGTTCACTAATATTTTCAGAGTTAATTAAGTGGATGGGTTCCACAAACTGCCAACTTGCTGATCTGCCAAGTTGATGGGCTTCACAAACTTGAAACCTTTTGCGAACACTCGAGGGTTGAAATATTTTGTTTTTATTCGCAGTTTGCGGTAATGTTTTGCGTACTACAGTAGAACTTCTCTACAGTAAAGTGAGCTCTTCCAGAAAACATCTTTGTCAATGTCTTCACTCTCGCAATACCCCAAATGCTTGTATACCTTTCTTAAAAGCATACCTCAACTTTGCTTCACTGTACTCACATTTTTGCTAAAAGGCTCTACCGTAACGTACAAGGACTCGGGTGCCGAAGACATTCTTCGGACCGACACCTTTGTGATCAAAGCCTTGTTGTGCATCCTCAAAGGTCCTCTCTGCATTTCGAACCTGCCAAACCCGGACATTTTAATGATGCTCAGACTCGTTGAACTCGGCTCTTGAAAGGTTTGTGGCGGCGGACCTGGGAACTTCTGAGAAGTTTTCAATTTTCTGGCCTAATCAATTTGTGCTCTTTATAAAACACTGGCAGTCTTTGAGCGGCTTTCAAGGCTTGAGTTCACGCACTTGCGACTGCTTATGACCGTTTGCTTTGAAACCTCTTGTGATCTCTTATGAGAACATGCTGGTGCCTTCTAATCGGGTAACCATGGAATCTTACAGTTAATTCTTTCTTTCTTGGCTCGAAAACCTTTTGACAATCTTATAAACAACCATTTCGCATAGATAATATGTATATTTGATCTCGCAAATACCACAATACCTATGCTCTAGTGAAATGCAGTTCCAGGGTCGCCTCATAGATGGTGCCAGCATGCCAAAGTGTTCTCTCATCGTAAGAAATCCCAAGAGCTCAGTCCTAAACAAACGCGAATGTTTGAGTGGGCCTTTAGATCCCAGAACTCGGGAGGTACTACCGAGTCTGTTGCCGAAAAACACGGCGGGTGCTCGAAGGTCCACGGAGGAGGCGTGTTTGTCGCAGCTGCTGCGGAGCTCGCTGGTGAACAACCGGACGCAGGCGGTGGTGTGCGATGATTTGGGCATGGTGGAGTTCACCATTTACCCTTACCCCAAGGGGGAGCTCAAGACCAAGGACAGGGCAGACATCCTCGAAGGTGAGGACGCACCTCTTTCACTGGGGCAGGGATAGATGTGGCACGTCTCACTCGTGCCCTTAAATTCCGTACATCAGTAATTTAGCCCCACGTTGCTGTAAAAAAAAAAAAAAAACTCTCGCTTGATGTTAGAGCTTAGTGCATGCATTTTTGAGAAAGGTTCGTCAACATATTAGGCAATACATTAGGAAAATAATGGTTGCAGAAACCACTATTGTTGGTTTTGTATGAATTGTGATAGCATTCGTCATGCTTACCTTCCTCTTTTGTTATGAGGAAATGGACAACGTCTAGGATGACGTCAAGGACAGCATCCTAGAGGATGACGTTAAGAACGACGTTTAGGACGCATCAAAGACAAGCTTTAAGACAACCTTTAGGGCGGCCTCAAGGATAACCTCTAAGGCGACCTCAAGGACGACGTCGAGGGACATAAACGCTAAATCAATGTTGCGTTGATTCAGCGTCTATACATCTTGATGAAAAACGACTTCAAGGTCGTAATGTGTTTTCCGCCAACTTTAGCGGGAAACTGAGTTGTTTCATAGGTCACGTGACATCAGTTTTTCCGCTGAATTTAGTGAGGAAACTGAATTGGTGAATACGTCACGTGACGTCAATTTTTCCGCTAAACTTGACGGAGAAACTGAATTGGTGCATAGATCATGTGACGTCAATTTTTCCGCTAAATTTAGCGGGGAAACTGAATTGGCACATAGGTCACGGGACATTAATTTTCGTGCCAAATTTTGTGAGGAAACTGAATTGGTGGATAGGGTCATGGGCCGTCAATTTTTCTGCAAAATTTGCGGGAAACTGAATTGGTGCATAGGTTGTGTGCCGTCACTTTTTCCGCTAAGGTTTTGGCTGTTGGTGACATTCACACTTGAGCTATCCTGGGTCAGTGGTACGGACCCCGCAAAGCGAGCTCATTTGCGCAGCGCGTGAATCAACTTGCGCACTTCGTGGCCTTTTCAGTCATGTAGCACCATCTCACGACGTGTGTCACAGATGAAAGCGATTCTTGGGTAAGCGGTACCATTCAGACGCCCTTCTATTCTTCCCTGGAAGGCGTATCGCACATTTGAGCTTGTGTTTTTATTCGATGGAAAAACTGTTTATACGTGAAAGGCAGGCAAATTATCGGCCTAGAAAAATGTACCGTATTTACTTGAGTAATAGCCGCACTATTTATGAACATGGCCCTTGCTTCTACTTTCCTGCAAAGCGCATATACAGCCAATCATCGCATTGCGCATAAACAACATAGCGAATAACCAGATCGAGAACACGATTCTCCATACAAATGCAATCTTCACAGATGGTATCTTCGCACGAAGACGTTATCTCTGTCCTGTAAACCGCTGAAGTTCGATCGCCGTGATTGGTACCGCGTATCAGCCCCTCAGGTTTTCTTCGTAAACAGTGCGGCTATTACTCTAGTAAATACGGTAAAGACTGAAGACTGCTGAGCACTGCTCACCAATTCCAAGAAAATGTAAACATTGAAAATGCGGCGCTCAAACTAAAAGCATGCCACAATATCTAGGTTTTTCTGCGTGCTTCATCCTAGAATGAATGCCCGACAAAAAACACAGTGTTGTGCAAACGACGATTGTTGAGCATGCCGTTTTTGGCCAAAAATTCGAAACGGTGCTGCTAATTTGTGATTCCTCGTGTTTTCTTCCTCGTCGGCCCAGCCTTCCTCGGGGCGCTGTTTGTGGACAAGGGGCTGGAGTACTGCAATGCCTTCTGCCAAGTCTGCTTCTTCCCACGGCTGCAGGTGGGGCTAGGTTGAAGCTCATCTAGCAGTGCTTGGGGTGTGGGTAGTTGGTTTTTCATGCTTTGATTAAACTGCACCTCAAAGGATTACAAATAACGACACTAGACGAGAAAGGCGATGCTACATACAGAAATAGGCGCTTATTTCTGTATGTCGCGTCATTTTCTTTGTCTAACTGTCATTATTCTTAATCTTTTGCTGCACAGTTTAATCGAAGCATGAAGCTCATCTTCGTGGTCTCCCTCCTGAGTGTTCCCGTTTAGGAAAACGCCAATTTTTGGGATTGGGTCAATCGTCAGCCGAGCACTAGTAGTGCTGCCATTTCTAATAATTTTGAAAGAATGTAAAAGCTGTATTAGAAGTGGACACTTTTTATTATTCTTTTAAAAAACAAATTTTCTTTACTTCAGTGGTAGTCCTTAATGATACCATGCACACAGTCAATATTGCTAGTATATATATAAGATTGGCAACTGGTATCTTTTAATATTGTTCTGCGTACCATCTACAGTAGACTCTCGTTAATTCAAACTCCAGGAAGTCACAAAATATTAGTTTGAATTATCAGAAGTTTTGAATGATCAGAAATTCATCTAAATATGATACTAGACAGCATTATGATTTGTTACATGGATAGCTACACATACAAAGCAGATTTTTGCCAGTTTCCTCAACATAGGCCTAATTATAAGCAAGTACAGGCATAACACATTAGTGAAAGAACTGAACTTTGTCTTTGCAGAAGTCCAGAACACTGGGTGCGGACTACAGTCCTGTAAAACGCCTTTAGTGTATGTCGGGTATTGCAAGGATACGGGAATACAGTAGACTCATTAATTCGAACTCCAAGAAGCTCACGAATATTTGTTTAAATTATCAAAAGTTGGAATTATCGGAAATTCGTCTAAATATGATGCAGAGATAAAATTATGATATGTCATATGAATGACTACACATACAAAGCAGATATTTAGTGATTTCCTCTCATAGGCCTACTGATCATAAGCAGGTATGCCATACATAAAACATTTGTGAAATGTATGACAAGTTTATTTATCCCTTGCGTAGAATGACTGCTTTCATGGCTCTGGTGGTTAGGCGTTGCCGTGCTGATCAAAGGGTCAACGGTTCGTCTGGCGTGCTCCGGTCTTTTATATTATTCTATCGACCCACGGCGTAAGAGGTTAGATAGCCAGATAGATAGATAGCTACATAGACGAAAAGTGCGTGAAGTATCCAAAGAATGCTATTCGGCATTGAAAAGTTAGTTATCGTGGACTGTTTAGGCAGCAGATCACAACTCAAAACAACGTTAACTTTGTTCATCAGGCCAAGAGGTTGTCTAATGTGGACTATTGAGCAGGGAACACATGAACAATGAAAACTGGCACCGCACGGCAGTTTTCATGGCAACTTGCACCTATGCTGTGACGTGGACCTATGCCATGGCGCCACGTCACAGCGTCCGCGCAAGTTACTATGGAAATGTTAGCGTGGTGCCCGTTTTCGGGCTCATGTGTGCCCGCTTGAGCCCGTTGAGTGCGCTTCTCCCCGAGCACCGGTGCACCGCGGAGAAGCAACACCCGCGGAAGCACGCTCCGCGGGTGTTGCTTCTCTGCAGCGCACCAGTGCTCGGAAAGAAGCGCACTCAACGAGCCGCGAGACCAAAAGTATGAATTAAGCGAAAACGCCGTTCGAATTAAGCGGCTTATAAATTCACAAAAAAAACATAGCGGGACAACCAAAATTTTTAAATCTGTTTGAATTAACCGGAAGTACGAAATATCCGAGTTTGAATTATCGCGAGCCTACTGTTCAGGCAAAAGTCTGAGGGCTACTTCTAAGGAACAAGGAAACTCAGAGTCCTAAAGTCAAGTTTGAAAACTACACTAATTTTGTTCCATGGTGGAGAAATTAGGCATCTGGTGCAGAGATATGTTGACAAATGTAATTAAATCACATTACTTCCTAGTTTTGTGTAGTGCCCTGCCCAGTGGCGGCTGTTTCAGGGGGAGGGGAAGGGGGGGACAAAACACATGCTTTGCCCCCTTACTCTTAGAACTGGGGGGGGGGGGGGGCAAGTGCCCCCTTGCCCTCCCAGTTGGTACGCCCATGGCTGGAAAGCTGTGCCACTGCTGACGTGGCTCTCGGATCGGTGCCGCAATGTCTCAGATAAATGAATTAACGAGTTTTGAAGCAGCATAGCTGGAGTATGGTAACAGCTGACTACTATAGTAGTTGGCTCCAGCCTGGAAGTAAGTGTGGGTCCTTGTCCCAGGACTTCATCTTGAACCAAGACTGGAACGACCCCAAGAGCAAGCTGCAGCAGTGCTGCCTTACACTGCGCTCCATGGACGGTGGCGAACCTGACATTCCCGTCTACAAGTGGGTCCTGCCGCTGTTCTTCTCGGTGTCAAGTTTTCTATCTAAATGCAGAAAGAGTGCCACGAGTTCCACCCACCGTGATACATAGGGGAGCGGCATAGGCAGTCGTTTTGGGCACTTTGCCATAATTTCGGCAGTATGCGGTCGGTACACACGCTAAGGTCTAAACCAAGGACGCTAAACATAAAGGGCAACTCTGCTCAATTCTGAAAAATTTGGGATTATCAGGTGATTCCACAATAAAAAAATCACTAATGATAGGCACTACGTCATTTGCTTCGAGAAAAATGGGATATATTTGGTGAAATCTTACTTTAAACATGAGCAGAAACCGAAACCAAACCTTTGGCTCCATTGGGCAACATTGGCCTCAGGCTGCCAAAAGATGGCTACCACGTGGTACAAGCGGTCACATGATCCTTTACGCGACGACGAGCGGGATTGAGGCGGGCCACTGTTGGGACGGGCATGCGGCGAGAGAAGAAAATACATACTCGGATCCGATGACGTTTCACGCATGAACCGCCTGCTGTTGTTTTGGAAGGTGTCCCGCGAGCGAGGACCCAGCTTCAGACGCGTGTACATTTTTGAGAGGCCAGCGTCAGCTAACATGTGCAAATTTTGTCCGTAGCAGTCTGGCAAGAAGTGATCGGAACAGATCAATGTCCGGTCAGTTGGCGTGGAAGAGGTTTCCAGGATTTGACGCATAATGTTCTTCCAGACATTCCGACACGCACTGTCGCCAGGAAACAAGTGAAAAAGTACTGGCTGGATGTTTGGTCGTTCTGTTAAACATGTTTAAATGTGGTAGCTTTACAGGGTGGGTGGAGCTCTTAGTTTCGGTGGTGCCTGGAGCAGGATGAAACTTAGTCTTTCAGTGCCTGGGGTGGGTGGTGCTTTAAAGAGATACTACAACGAAATTTCAGTGCTCATTTTTTGGTCTATATGTATTCAGAGGAGCAGTATCACATCGAACACACCAATACTATCTTGTTAAAAAAGTCACGAAACAGAATTTTAAAACGAATTAAACGATTAGCAAAGAGCACCTGGTGGATGTCGCTAACGCCTCGTTTGTAATGCCCGTCTAGGAACCTTGACAGCTAGTGACAGTAACTGTCTCGCCTCCAGCCATGACGAGAGAAGAGGAGAAGGAGGAACTCCCCTCTTCCCAAGAATCCCTTCTGTGTGTCCCAGAAGTCGCTATTGTCCCCCTACAAGATTATAGAAGATTAACCCGTCACTCAAAATTCGCACAAAAGCAGCCGCATCGGTGGCTGGAACGACTAGGCCGTCCTCTCGACGTCAGCCTCGCCGTAGCTTTGCTCGTCTCGAGACGAACTACGTCACGATTGCGTTGGATGTCACATGCTCTCCGCTGGCTGTTCTCCGAGCGCTTGCCAGAGTGGGCCGTTTATGACGAAAAATACAGCCACCAGGCTCAAAATACGAACATGCGATTGTCATTTACGGATATTGTGGATCATATTCAACCTATTTTTGAACACGACGGGTATATTTCAAATTTCGTTGAAGTATCCCTTTAAGTTCAGGTGGTGCCAAGAGCAGGGCTTTGTATGGAAACAGATTATGTGACACGATTGTCTCTTCGTGTTGCTGACGTGCTTCCCTTCAGCACAACCCGGATACTAAGTTTTCGCCCTGAATTTTTTGGATCACCAAGAGAGGGGAAATGCACTTCCCTGCCCTTTCCACTCCTCATTCCGCACCCTCTTTTTACACCACCTGCTTCTGCTCCTCCCATTCCTGCATGGTAGGTCCATAGCTCAGTCAGCAGTGCACTTAACTTCCACGCCGGTGACCGGAGTTTCATCTCTGGCACTACTTTTTCTTAAAAAACGTTTAGTGGTTACAGACTGACTGGCCTACACATTTCGTGCTTACACGGCTCCTGAGGTTGGTTGGCCCAATAAAGCTCCCGCTTTAAAAAAAACTCCTGGACTGTACAATTAATAATTAGTGCAGGCAGAGACACAACATCGTGAGCCTCTGGTTTTTTTGCCACGTATCGCAGCTAGAAATTGGAGACTGGGCCGGCGCATGTAGTGTGAACGAAACTCCAAAAGACAATAATCACTGCCGACGAGACGACGATGGCAGTTGGGACATGGGAGATGACCAGACGGCTACTAAAGCTGAAAAGCACGCTGTGCAGGCAGGTTGGGTGCGTTGCGCAAATTATACTGGGGACACCATGGTGCCAACGCAATTGGCCAATGCCAAGAGGAGACGTTGCTTATGTCATCTGTTACGTTAGCCCGGAGAAGTAAAAACAAACAAGAAGTAGCAATGGTAATGACATTTAGCTCAATGTTGGCTACGCCAAGATTGTAGCCTTGACTGCACTATTGAATCTGCCTCAATTCGCCAGCTAGAGGCGGCTGATTTCGGCAACGTGGCACATTCCAAGGACTGCCGAACCATTTTAAGAAACATTTAGACAGAACTAGGTTGTAATATTTGACGTGTGGTCTTCCTAGGTCATACTGAAAAGGACTGCATTGTTTTCTTTGAAAACAAAAGTGAAGCAGAGTTACTCTTTAAAGGTTATACTGGGTGTTTCTGTTAAGACTTAACTCAAGACCCTAAAACTAGGATGTATGAGAAAAGAATTAACTTTTGGGGGAACAAGCTTCCGGCCATGGCAGACGTCGGGGATTGCAATGAACATACTAATCAGCAAAATAATTACCTAAAATTTACTAATAAACTTTATAATTAGCAAGAAGAAACATATGGTTCTGATTAGAAACTTGCTGAGCGTCATTACAAACCCCTATATCAGTGAATTTTAGGACGACTGGAAACTTGGGGGTGCAGTTCCACTCATGCACCAGGCACGAGACTGGCAATGTGAAAACGCGGATATTTTTAATATTCGCGTTTTGGTGGAGGGGCAAACAGGCACCGCAAAACCGTGCACGGTGGGAAATTTCACGCGGACTGTGCCACAGGCTGCTTCTCCCGGCAGGGAGAGTGGCTTCCCTGGTGTGCATTCGTGTCGCGAGAGAAAGCGAGAAAGCGTACTCAACGGTGTAGCCATCTTTTGAAAACCACAAATTTCGAAATCATTCATAACAGCCCCTGCTCGTTTGGATTAGCTTTTATAGCGGCATGCGTTGGTGTAATCACCACTGCATAGTGCATGTTAAGGCCCCAGGTTTGCAGATGTATTGCATTGACTCAATTGCCCATTTACAGCAGGGATGCCACTCTGGCGTCCCTGCTGTCTAAATCTGCAAACAAGTTTTTAATTACTGATTTTAGAGCGCAGCTCTTAGGCGCCTGTTTCCGGCTTGAGCGGCGTCGCTCGTCGGCGTCGCCGTTGCCGTCGGCGTAATTGCGCGGTGCATGATGGGTAAATTTCCCCGCTAAATTTAGCGGAAAATTTTCCCCGCTAAATCTAGCGGAAAATTTTCCCCGCTAAATCTAGCGGGAAAATTTTCCCCACTAAATCTAGCGGAAAATTTTCCCCGCTAAATGTAGCGGAAAATTTTTCCCGCTAAATTTAGCGGGGAAAATTCCCCCCCCCTCCTCCTCGAGGTCACGTGACCCCCCCCCCCTCCCCGAGGTCACGTGACCCCCCCCCCCCTGTGCCTTCCCCTCCTCCTCAAGAGCTGCGCTCTAATCCGGCGTTACAGGGAGTTGTAAACGGCTTTCATTTTTTAATTGGTTGATCAACTCAAATACATTGTCACCATTTGAGGCTCGATTCAAGGGCTTCAATGATCCTCTTGTGCCTTCTAAAGAAAGCACACAATCCTGTGATTTACACTTTTTTTTTTCTTTCAAAGTTTAACTGCTGCATTATTTGTGTTTACAGGGTAATAGAATGTAAGGGTCCCACAAACACACGGGTCTACACTGTTGCGGTGTACTTCAGAAGAAAAAGGCTGGCCACTGGCTCTGGTCACAGGTGAGTTTTCCGTTCTGCATGGTTTCGAAGAATCTACTCTCCACTTTGCATCCTTTTCTCATTTCAACCTTGAGTGAGCCAAAAACAAAAAAGCAAAATGGCGTATTCACATATTTCTTTTGCTTTTAAAGCGCCGCTTTTTGTCTTTTCAGCATTCAGCAGGCAGAGATGGCCGCTGCTTCGAAGGCCTTGGAAGCGTCCAAAGGTGCGAGCGCTCTGTCTTTGCGCATTACACGGCACTGTACGACCTGGGCCTGCCTTCTGCGCCCCTCATAACGGGGCCTCTATCTAAAGAAGCGGATGAAAGAATGCAGAAAGATGAGTTTGTTGCCATAGGGGTACTCATGCGATTTGTGGAGCTGCCCCAACAAACTATATTTTCTGAATCCCAGGCCTTTACCCTTTCCGGCATGCTATTTAGTATCACAAAAATCGGAATAATCATTCTGAAATTGGCAAGTGAAAAAAAAAAAATGATGCCAAAACCAACATCTAAATATGCTCGCGCTCTGCAGTGCCATGAAGCAGGCAGGCTTGCAGGTCGAGCAGGCAGTCTAAAAAGGGAGTATGCCAAGTGTTTGTTTCGTGTGGCTGCACGAGGAATGCCAAAGCATTCATTTGACACCATGAAACTGCTTGCAATCAGTTGGGAAGAAATTCTACGGTCCAGAGAATGAATCCCTACCTGTCGGTGACATCACCTCTTTATTGTTGCCAGTAGAGACTTTTAGTTTGAAGCAAACAAAAAGTGAGGACCGAAAGTGTAATTTACTAATTTCTCGAGAAAAAATATTTTGGCGTAATGTATGGGTTACTAGTTCAGCAATACTTGATGGTAAGTTTGGTCAATTTCGAGGCAAATCGGATACCATAAATAAAACGCCAGAGTACCCATTTTAAAGGACCAGTGGAACTATTTTTGGCCTATTGCCCAATAATTGCAGTGAGTTAGTCTATGTCACTTTCTAAAATGAAGAACTGATTGAAGCGTGTGATACCTCTCAGACTTTTAGACCGCCTTCCGAGTCACATGCGCAATAACAAGCTCAAGTGGGAGACAGAACTTTTGGCGACAGTATGAAGTTTTTGATGACTTTGCTCTTGTATAGATGGCAAGATTTGTAGCACTTTGCTTTCAACTGAGCAGACATTTATTCATGCATAAAGTTATGCGAAAACACGCTGTTTGAATAACCTGACAGGAAATATCAAAGACTGCTATTTATAATTACCAAACTCTTTTTCAAGTCGCGTAGGTGTTCAATGAAAATCAAAGAAATATTCTGTCGTACATGGAGGTATTAACATGGGGTCGCTTCTTTCATGAAGTGATTCCGATTTTTAACTTGCTTGTTTTTTTTTTTACTTGATTTTGTGTCTAATTAACAGCCTTTACTAATATGTTACCTGTTCATGTTCCACAAACATGTTTTTGTTTGTTATTTATACCAGGCTGTACCTGCTATAATGCTTTGACACTGCAGGTTGTTTTTTTAAATAAATAAGTAAATGATAAAGGCCCATCAATTAAGAGAATTTGAACAACAGTCAGCAGAAGCCAGCACAGCGCTTTTTTGTTCTTTTTGTGCGTTCAAGAAGCATTGTGCACCTCCGAGACAAGAAAGAGGACAGATGGGACAGTTTTGCAACATTCTCCCAGCTAGTGAGAAAACAAAAGAAAAAAAAAAAACAAAAAAACAAGACAGTTTTTTTTTTTTCGATTCTCACTATAGCCACGGTTTAAGGAGTGTGTCCTCAATTTGTTTTGCAATGCCAGGATCCTTTGATGGCAGTACCTGCTCTTCTTCCTTATCTTATTTCTATGATAATCTTTTCTTTTTTTAGATGCGGAGCATCTCTTGCTCGGGTCTATGTCCCGCGGCGTCGTAGTCCGCACCCACACTACGCACGCGCAGCTCTCCTTCCCTCTCTCCAACAGCTGCGCGTTACTCTCTCCGCTCTCTCTCTCACCAGCTGCGTGCACTGCGCGTGCGTTCGATTGTACCTCACACCGCGCGCGCACGCGCAACTCTCCTCCTCTAGTCTCCTCTCCTTCAAGTGTGAAAAAAAATAAACGGCGGCGGCGAGCGTTCCAAGTTTCTCTGCCGCGAGCCGCGACAAAGGCTCGCGTAGGGAGTAACGCTAGGGCAGTCGGTGGCGCCATCTCTCGACGTCAGCACGCAACTGACTCTTTCCTCGGAACCAACACGATGCTCCGCATCACCCCATGGTTCCCCTCGGGAAGATGGTGTAATTTTTTTAGTTTATTTCCAATTTTTAAAATTGTCTTTTTTAATTTTTTTTTTCTTAGCTTTCCAAGGCGGTTTTAATTTTAAAACGTGTGACTCCATTTTGAGAGCCATGCAGTGTAAATGGGGTTCCATGCTTTTAGGAATCATTTTCTTTAAATTAGATTTTTTTTTTCTACAGGTGCAATGTTTTTTAAAACCTAGTTTTAGTGTGGGCAAAAAATTTGCTTTTGTAATGGTGAAGGAAACAGGACGTGGATTCTCCAACCTCCAGGGCATGTGACCCGAACACTTAAAAAATATCCCGCTAACGATGAGACAAGACAGAATTGTGGATCCCTAAGTAAAATGCAGTCTCGGGGACAGCTAGTGCAGGCTATGTCCCGGGTCAACAAAAATGAAAGCGGTACATAAAAATCTCCCACAAAGCGTGGATTTTTTTTCTTTCTTTTTTTATTTTAGAGACAGCTTTTAATTAGGTTTTTTGTTTTCTCTCGATTCAGAGAATACTGGCTGTGGGGTTAAGGTCCGTTCACACTCTTGCAACCGAGTACGACCGAGAGAGACGAGACTTGTTGAAACCTCTTAAAATTTCTTAGGACGAGAGAACACGCTGGCGCCATCTATGCGGTGACCCTGGAACTGCATTTCACAAGAGCGAAGGTTTTGCGGGATTTCCGAGGTAAAATGTGCGTAATACCTATAAGAAAGGCTGGTTTATAACGTCGACAAAAGGTTTTTGAGTCGAGAAAGAAAGGATAGTGCGCGAGAGAAATAGAAAATATACCGGACCGCCAAGTTTACACTGCTACTCCAGGGTGGAACGGCTGCGCCATTTGCGCCTTTTTGCGCCAGACGCATGTGCCTGCGCCATCCTGCGCCATGCTGCAGAAACTGCGCCACAGCCAATACCTCGCGCCATTATGCGCCAAATCGCAGAACATCCGCCCCAAAAACTTTTTATTTTGTTTTGGTTTCGGTTTTTATCGACTCGATTGGCAGCAATGAGCGCGTTTAGCCTGGTCAACCTTGCAATCCTTTGTTCTGTTTATTCTCCCGGTGTATCCCAAGTCGGAAACGCGTAAAAAAAAAACTCGAATTCTAAGCGCCATACCACCTGCGACTGGATTGTTGTCCTTCAAACATAAGCGGTTAAGCAAGTCGGCCGAGGTGAGGTCGAGTCGTTAAGCGTCAGATTGCCTGACGCTCTGCGGCCCGGGATCCGGATGCCAGCTAGTTGAAAACAAATGAGCAAAACATTCCTTTTAGTACTTCATCGTTAGAAGTTGGAACCGCATTCTCGCAAGATAAATCGGGATTTGATAGAACTGAAACGCGGTCCGACCCGAAACCTTGCCGGCCAGCAGCTCTTACGGGAGCGGTAGATCTGCTCGGCGTATTTTGACCTTGCTCCTGCTTATCGCTTCAAATACGATAACTTAGTTAATCGTAGTCTGCTGCTTCGATATCGAGTTGCACAATAGAATAAACTCGAAATTTGTTGCCCTGTTCCTCCGTGCAACTGCACGTCCGTTGCTTACGCACGTCACATGGTTCGCACATATAATACTATGTTGAGCACGTGTGGGTTGTGCGATAAGCAGTGCTGGTTTGCATTTTGAACAGCTGAAAGCTAATCAGAAAACATCAAGGACGATATCTTCAGAAACATAGGGTACTTGCTTCTTGATTCTCATCAAGGCTCACAAAGTTTCAAGTTTTCGCATCTGTTACACTGTTATCCCATCTACTTAGGTCTCTAACCACTCATGTTCATCTGTGCTGCTAAGCACGATTGAAATTGCTCCCGTGCTTGTCTAAGACACAAGCTGATGTGCAATGAAAATTGATCTGAGCTGCTCCTAGCCTGCTCCAGAACGTAGTTTTAGCTGCTCCCAACCTGCTCCAAAACAGCTGTTTCAGCTGCTCCCGTGGCTGCTCCCAAGTACATTTCATGAGTTCCACCCCTGTACTCACAAGATGGCGCCAGTGTGTCCTCTAGTTGTAAGAGGTTTCACGGAACCCAGTTTTAAGAGGTCGCAAGAGTGTGAACGGGCCTTTACTTTCCGGGGCTTATTGGTTTATTGTGCCAACACGAAACCCTAAATATATAAATATAAGAGAGGGTGCGGAGGAGGAGGAGGGGCATACCTTCCTCTCCATACCCTCCCCTCCTCCCCTCGAGCTGCGCTCTAATTCGGCATTACAGGGAGTTGTAAACGTCTCATTTTTTCACTACAAAATATTTAAAAATTGTAGTCGCGCTAAAATTTTTAATATTTTTTTTTTTTAATGGGAAGGAATAACACATTGTTTTTTTTTGCGTTGAAGTACAGAGAAGGGGAGATGTTTTTCATTTTCAGTATATGTTTGATAGTTTGTATGGTAGTTCATGAATATGGGTGTTTTCAAAAGTGAATCTGGCTCGTGAATACTCCCGAGGTTGTGCTATCACTGATGTACAGTCAACGGCAATATGAGCTGGTACAGGGCAATATCACCTGGTACAGTAAAAATGCCATGTCCGGAGTCCATGCTGCATCAAGCTATTAAAAGGGAGGTTTGAATGAACTGCTCTGTTCCCTGGGGTAACAATATGGCAACAGGTTCCATTGTTTCGAAAAACTGGAAGCACCCCGTGCAGCATTTTACCCTTTTCGTCTAGCACTCGGCTGTCTCGACTTATATTGCCGTCGACTGTACTCGTGTCCAAGTCATCGTGGTCACATTGCTGAAGCAACACTGCGATTCATATGTCTGTCAAAACTTTGCGCCGCTACCGAGCATCCCTATACTCCGTTTCACGATAACTTGGCAAACTGTGGAGGCTATGGCCCCCGCGACCTAATAGAGCGTCGGAGCGAGGCACGTGACACCATGTCACAGGAGCGTCACTGCGCCAAGGAACCGGCTGTCGTCTGCTGCGAAACCAACCGACTTCGGATGGACGTCCACTGCCGCAACACTGCCGTCCGCTAGAGTAGCGAGCATTTTGGGAACAGTTCAGTGAGACAACCATACGTTCAATTTACTCGCAAATCTGCGATGGATGATAATATTAGGGCGATGTATAGAGCGGAAGCGATCGAATACACGGCTGCAATCGCCAACGGCCACGGCGCTACAAAGAGAAAAATATCGGGAGTGGATACGGATGTGGCATCACTTTTTTGTTTCAAATATAATTGAAACTCATAAATTTGTCAACATTTATTCCTTATCTTTTCATATATATTCTCATAAAGAAGGAAACGCGCGAGTTCAATCGCTGTTAAAAAAAAAAGAAACCTAGAACTACTTTTTGCCACGGACGGCGCTGTTGCTGTGGCAGTAATGAAGCCTAGGTGACCTCGACCATGGAGCGTTAACACGTGACTTTCTCCGGTGTTCTTATTGGGCCTGGGGTCACAGCCTCCACAGCTTCGCCAGGCAGTGGCAAATTCAAGGGGGGGGCGACGGGGGCGGCCGCACCCCCCCCAAACAAAGTCGACCTCCCCCCTCCCCCCTTCTCGGAGGGCAATTTGACATGGGTGGATTCCCCGGTGCACACGAAAGAATGGGAGAATAGTATCCTTACAAATTTCACCCCCCCCCCCCCTCAAAACGGAGTTCTGGATCCGCCCCTGTCGCCAAGTTATCGTAAAACGGAGTATAATCGAGAGCAAGAACAAGAAGTGATATTTCCTACTACAGCAATTAAATTAATTTGCGAGGCAGCGAACGCAAATAAACCTAAACGTGTTTGGTATTGCGTTCGATAGATGGCAGCATTTTTAACCTCTGGCAAAAATTGCCACACGATTCACGGCGCGCTCTCTCTGTTCTAAAGAAGTTTAATGCGTCTTTAGACATGCTCTCCATCTCAGGGTGAAAATAGAGGCGCATCTAAGGACGAGTTCCCCAGTTAAGGCTGGTTCACATACTTGCATTTGTTTACGAACAAGTTCTTGTGATCTTTTATGAAAACACACTAGCACCGTCTATAACGTAGCCGTGGAACTGCATTTCACTAGAGCGAAGATTTTCCAGCATTTGCAAGATCAAAGGCACGTCGTATTTACGAGAAATGGTTGTTTTAGAGCGCAGCTCTTAGGTGCCCGTTTCCGGCTTGAGCGGCGTCGGCGTCATTGTGAGGTCATCGCCCCCCCCCCCCGAGGTCACATGACCCCTCCCTTCAAAGGAAGGAGGAGACGGGGAATAAGGGGGAGGGAGGGGAAGGAGGGAGGAGAAGGAGCAGGACCAAGAGGAGGGAGGAGGGAGGAGGAGTAGCAGGGAGGATGAGGAGGTGAGGACGAGAGAGGAGGGGTATACCTTCCCCTCAGTACCCTTCCCTCCTCCTCCTCAAGAGCTGCACTCCAATTCGGCGTTACAGGGTGTTGTAAACATCTTTCATTTGTTTAACATATTGTCAAAAGTTTTTCAAGTCAATAAAGAAAGTATGATGCGTGAAAAAGTAAAGGGGGAATGAACATTTATCGAGATTTTCTTACGCTTACGCTTTGGTAGGGTCAGAAAAGTAGGACAAAAATTGTAAGTGTTCCAAGGCTACCCAATAGGTGCCTCCAGTGTGTTGTTCTCTTGTTGTAAGAGATCACAAGAGATTTTAACACACTCGGTCGCATGTGGGGGATGACCGAGTGTGTGAACCTGCCTTTACAATACCATACAATTTATTACTTTTCTTTTCACATTTTGCGGTTTATTGTAATATCTCGGGAGATGCCCCACCCACAAAAGATAACCCGTCCCCTATTTTTGGCTTGATTTGCTATTTTCTTTTAAACACCGAAAGATAGCCCACTCCTTGTAATTGTAGCGTTTAAGTAAATGATGACCTTGGCGTAAATTTGGCTAGTTAGCTACAGCGGAATATGAGCTAACATTTCTGACTGAGAAGTCATCTTTGATTCATTGCTCCTTGTTGCGATAGCAAGTTTGTCTGGGACACATGACCTAAAGATGGCATCTTTTCACTTTTTGCGATTGCACACCGAAAGTTAGCCCACTCCTTAATTTCACCCGATTTGCTCTTGATTTTTGGTGGGCTATCTCTCGAAATATTACAGTAATACCCAGATAAGCTAAGAAGGCTCATATGTGGGCATTAGATTCAAAGAATATACTGGAACTCGTCTTCTGCTGGGCAGAGTTGTTCCCTCAGCTGAGCCACCAGAGGAGGGTCCTGGAGAGGAGCCTGAAGCAGCGGGTGCCTGGCTCCAGGGAGCCGCACCAGCGAGGTCCTTCAAGCAGCAGACGACCCAGAGCAGACTCTCCAGCGGGGCACAGCAGGTCGAGGGACTCATCTAGAAGCACTCGTCGGGAATCGTCCAGAGACCCTACCAGAAGCGGGAGGAGTTCTCACTCCCGGAAGAGCATCGACAGCAGAAGAAGTCGCAGCGAAAGGCGGAGGACAGGTCCAGACCAAGGAGACAAGACCACTGATTGAAGACGTCTTCAATCAGTACAAAGACGTTACTGACTGAAGACGCAGGCTGGTTGTTATTTTACACTCTAAAGCCCGAGACGGAGGCAAAATGCGAGGACAAACGCAATGTCTCAAACACAGCTACTAAATTTCATTCACATACACTTCCGTTATACAGTCATCTCCACCCTAGCACCCTCTCAACAATTTACAAACGTTCCACATCGCCTGCAAAGTTCAATCAGTCAATCCCATGAAATCTCCAACTGAACCTTTCAGACCCTCACAAAAAACCCCTTAATGTATGTCTGTCAGCAAGCGCTCAGTCGGAGATGAAAAGATTTCCTGGGAGCAGGGGTGGATCCAGAACTCCGTTTTGGGGGGGGGGAAGGGGGGGGGGGGGCGAAATTTTTAAGGATACTATTCTCCCATTTTTCTTGTGCAAGGGGGTCCACCCATGTCAAAGTGCCCTCCGAGAAGGGGGAGGGAGGGGGTCGACTTTGTTTGGGGGGCGGCCGCCCTCGCCGCCCCCCTTGGATTTGCCACTGCCTGGGAGTGGCCCGATTGAACTTTGCAGACTGTAACGGCAGAGCCTGCCAGTTAGTCTGGCAACCCCGCCGCCAGCAGCGAGGAGCAAGTTGGGACGGGCCAGAGGGTGCCATTATAAACACGTTCGTCGATGTGTAGCATGTGGAAATTGTTGAAAGGGCACTAGAGCAGAGATGACTGTATAAAGAGAGTGTGGTAAATAAAATTTAGTACCTGTGTTTGAAACGTGTTCGTCCTAGTTTTCAGCCTCTGTGTCAGGTTTTTGTATGTCGAAGACCACTCAGCCTAAGCGTCTCCATTAGGTTTAACCCTAGGAGATAATCTTTGCCTTTCTGTGATGAACTGCCCTTGGAGAAATCATGTAGAACAATATATTTCAAGCAGCGTGCTCGATGGAGAGATTCTTTGCCATTAGTGGATCATTTTGTGCTTTATGGAGGAGTCATAGCTCATATTCGAGCTCATCTTAGTCATTCTGTGAAGAAATGAGTCTTTCATTGTAACTTGTATAGAAAGGACTGGTCAAAGTGGACTGTATATCACATGGGCTTCTTTTTTTTTTTGTGTGTGTGTAGTATAAGGGCTTGTGAATTTGACTACCTTTTTGGAGTGATTGTTTTGACTAAGAAATATTGGAGAGTGCTCCAAAAGGGCTGCATCTGACATGAAGTTTTGCAATAAACTGCCTTGAATATGTTTGTGTTTTTAAATAAGCACTATGTCAATATCTGCTTCTTTATTTCTTTAGCACTGATCCGTGCTCCCAGCCTAAATGACCTGTTGATGGCAGCAGCCAGTTTAGATGCATGCTCAGGAAGCATATCATATTTGTAAGGACCTGATAGCTTCTCCAACATCACAATGTATAAAAAAAGAGAGGCTCTTTTTTTTTATTGTAGCTGCCACTAGAATTTTCCTGTTACTGTGGAGAAATTTTTCTTCAGCGTTGGTTTTTGTCAGCTGGCAAACTCCCGAGGGGTCCGGTGGCCAGCGCGTTGGCACACTGCAGCCCGGAGCATGTGAAAACGAAGCTCGCACTGTGTAACCTAGGAATCCCGGGTTTGGTCCCCACTCTTGCTCGTTTCCATATCTTGATGACCATCGTATACACCGGTATGCATTTGTGTATCACTGCTGCCATGATGCACGCATACGGTATAATGGTCCATACTGTACTGACTAGATGTCTCATCTACAGTGGAGACATGAGACAGCCCTCGGGGCAGGCTAACTTCCCGCTCTCTTTAATACAGAATACTTTATTAAACTCCCATAGTCGTTTTCTGAGCCCATCTTTCCACATCATTGGTCGGCAGCTGATTGAAGCGCCACCTCTTTTGAATCTTGTGGCTGCTCTTAAACTGCTGTTGCAGATGTGTGCCTCTGCGGACAAGAGCAGTAGCATTTCGCACTTGTTTCCTTTGGTTCTTCTTAGGGTGTCTCGTTGAGTGTCTGTGCCAGTGTGAAGACTGCCTTTGATAGATCGAGTGCTGGCAACACATTCCAAAGTTAACACACAAATGAACCTTGGGGCATAGAAGCACCATATACTTTGTCTCAGCTTAACATGTACTAACGTGAAAAGCTACAAGTGCAAGCTCCCGGTGTATGGTTGCTCCTGGGCTTCACGAGGGCTCGTGCAGTGAAGTACCATGAAAGCTACCTGCTCGTGCTGTAGCCGTCACAGTTAGTCCATGTTACGAGCTTTTACCAAGAGACTGCACACTCTTATTCTCCGTCTCTGGATCTTTTATGAACTATAACCAGCTCGCTCGTCTTACTGGCTGAAATGTCATCACCCTGTCGCCAAGATGCAATGCTGTCAAGAAACTAAATTTAGCCTGCAACATGGCATGAACGCATTAGCTGCAACGTGTGTCAAGCAAAATTGTACAGACTTTAAAAAACGAAAAGCACTTGGACAGTAAAATGGCAGAGATGTCAGCACTTCGGCAAAAGCTAGTGTTTTAAGGTGCTTCAGTTCTTTTAAATTCTTGTGGTTGGTTCAGTAGGTTTAGTCAAAGTCTGGTTTAGTGCACAGCTAGCATGGCCTGCGAGACGTCCGATGACTCTGCCCTCCGACAGTCCGATATAATGCCATACGGCAAAGAATAAACTTATTATTGATTGGTGAAATAAAAATTGTAGAGCCTTCCACTTCACGTGAAGATGGAGGACCAGCAAAGCTGTTATTTTTACGACGCCTCGGACGATGCCCAGAGGACGACGTTCAGGATGACCTCATGACAGACTTTAGACACTTCAGAACCACCTGAGATGACGCCCAGAGGACGACCCTGGATGACCTTCCGGCGACGACGCCTAGACTGATCTCTCAAAGACGACCTCGCAGGACGATGCCGAGAAATAGCAAGGGATCAGGGACCGATCTAATAATGTCCCAGAAAGGCTGACCTGCGTGCTGGTTGCCCCCTTATTTTTATTTATTCATACTTGCCACGACCAATGGGGAGTTTTGTGTCAGCATCCGCGTACGCATTTTTTCCAGATCCTAACGCATAACAGCTTTGCAGTAATAGGATACAGTGCTCAAATTGGCAGCCTGACAGCACTTTATGCCTGCATCGGTGATGCCATCCGGTGCAGTCCTGCGCAAGCAAAGGCTGTTGATACTGTTCCTTAACCCCTTAACTAGAAGCATGTGTCTTTAGACGCGCGACAATTTTGACTGCAGCTTGGGGACATGTCTGTAGACGCGCTCTTCAGTTTATCTTGGGAAGCACGTCCTTAAACGCTCTTCTTATCGCAAGGAGGAAGCGCCATCTATCCTGCAAACATCGGAAATAATTTTGCTTTAGAAACCAATGCCTAGATGGCAGCATAATAAAAGTTTGATGAGATATGCGATGGTGCAAAAAATATCGGCAAAATGGAGACAAAAAGTCCCCATGTCGCCAGCGTCCTGAAAGTCCCCGGTTAAGCGGTGTTAATGAAGGACTGCATGTTATTGACATGATTATATAGAAATCTACATGTATACTTTTCGCTGTACTTTGTGTTAAATTCATTAATTATGAGTCACATTCCTACCTCGTTTAAATGGCGGAACGCATAGCATGCTCATTGGTAGTAGTCTTAAAAGAATATTTAGGTCAATTTAGGTTCTCCATGCCTCAAAAACATTTTTTTGGTAGAAGAGGTTGTTAGCAGGAGTACATAGATTTAAGCTCAAATTGTTTCAAGCGACAATCGCAACCCTGAGAGAATGCCCCTTCGCCAAACACAAAGTTAGACGGAAAGTCAGAAGTAGCGCTGATTGGACGTCGCGCGAAAAATCCGCGAAGTCATCGTCGTGAAGGCCAATCGGTGCGTTTTCGTCAACTTCGGCCTCAATCGAAACGAGCTGTTAGCAGCTAGTTGGTTTTAGAATATTTACAATGGAGCGCAAAGACAAAACAGAGACGAGACGGAGATAGAAAATAACGCCTACTCACTCAGATATTTACTGTATATTACTGAAAGCCTAACCGCGTTTGACGAGTTTAGAGGCCCTGTACGGCGCAGGCAACAAAGTAAAAAAGACATGCCGCTCGCTTTGCTAGCATTTGCCTTGCTCTCACTTTATTAAAACAAATCGTCGAGAGTGGCCGATGGAACACAACATCGGAATAAGTGCGAGGCTTAACAGACTTTAGTACGACAATTGAAGTTTGCAGCATGGAGTGCTGTCGGATGGCACTTGAACTTCTCCAAGTGTTCCTTCGGACAAGCACTTCAATATCGCATATTTACGTACCACTGTGCAGCACATACCGAGATGTAATTCACTAAAACAAACTCAAACACTGCGACAAAGGTCACCTTCATTGCTTCTCGACAAATGCTTGCACCAGGCCTCATCGGAACCGCAAAGGGGCTCAGCAAGTTAGGCCACCAACCGGATGTCGGCAATCGAGACAATGTACGCAGAAAGGCGCTTCAGAAAACGCTGCAAGACGTGTCAGGTGAGAACAATTGCAGGAACCTTTCGATGAAACAAACTGATGTAACGCCGGTAGTGTCCACGAAACAATCTGTCCATGAAAAAGTCGTTCAACAAACTGATTGCCATCGGTCTTTGTGGTTGTTAATGGAAATACAAGCTCCATACCACATGCACATTTGACTTTTGAGGTGCTACCGCCGGCTCCATATCAATACCAACTTGCCAGCTCTGAGAAGCAGTGCGCTACCTCTCCTTCTGCTAAGCAATGGAGCGTTGGAAGGGCCAAGGAGAGGTTTCTCGCCAAGAATCTTGGAGGTAATGGGTAGCTTGTAGTATATTGCAAAATACAATAGAATAGTAAATCGATGGCAGGTCACAGATCTTTCAGTCGCATTGTTCATGTGTTTTTAACGCGAAGCCATTAACTGTTCTAATGGAGCGAGCCGACGCCATCAGCTTTGAAACCACGCTCAAACGGCTCCTATATCCTTCTTCATGCCAAGCCAGCTCCCATTCGCCAGTTAGCCATGGCACCTTTTTACACCGCTTCGATCCCATTGGCTAGCGCGTCAACCATGATCCGCTCTGCCGGACACGCAGCGCCATAGGAGTGGCCAGTCGTTGAAACTGACGCTGCAGTGTCAGTTTCAGCGACTCGCCACTTCATGGCGCTAGTGTCCGCCAGCACCAGGTCAGCGACAGTCAGCACGCTCAACGCGCGTGTTCCCCTTTCTCCAGGGATTATTTTCGTCATTCTTGTCCAGCTCACTTGCACCTTTGCATTTAATTGCATTATAATAATAATGTACATGCTTTTGCATTCACAACTCATAAGAAGTGCTTAAGGTGTACCTCGATCTTTTGCTGACAACCTTTCTGTGGCATTTTCCGACTTCGCGTTTACAACCCGACGCTCGTCCACTATAACCTTCGTGGAAACTTTCATGTTGTTCCAGTGGCTGTTTCAGCCAGTTCAAAGCACTGAGTACTTAACCATACTAATGGTGACAGAAATCTCTTGAACATTCATCAGATTAATTTCAACTAACCTGCTTGTGTTTCATTCGTAAGTGGCACCAAAATCACAGGCACATGAATAGCAGAATTTGTAGAATAAATGGATGAACTCTTCGATAAGCTAGATTTTCTATCGCGTTCTACTCCTGCTAGCAAAACAAGAATAAAACTTGTAGATCACGGGAGCTCTCTGACGGTAATAGAAGGCATGTCCCGTTGCAACCGCGCAAAGAGAGATTGACTAATCATTACCAGGATTTCTACAGTTTTTTAGATATGGCAGAATTAGTGAGCTTGGGCAGATGCAAGAAGAATTTTCTGAAACTTTCCCTTCTGATGACTAGTTGTCTTGACTAGAAGTATGTTGAGACCTCATTTTCTGAGGCCGCTTTGCCTTGCCACGAGGATGGGGAAGATACACAGTCTATGTGAAAGAAAAGGCAGGTGCGGTGTGCATCCAAGCAAAATCAGCCCACTTCCAGCTGGATTATGGAACTGGTTCCAGCTGTAATGAGGCAGTCAGCTGATTCAGCTGGTACCAGTTCCATAATCCAGCTGGAAGTAGACTGATTTTCGCCTGGGATACCTACTCGTAATGAGGATACTCGTGTTTAAATCCTGGCACCGCTAAACTTTTTCTTTCTGGCGGCTTCCTAACCTTTATTTTCATTTCCTCAATATGGTTCATTCATCTGCATGTTCCCCTTATTAATGCGAATAGCATTCTTTGGATACTTCACGCACTTTTCGTCTATGTATCTATCTATCTATCTATCTGGCTATCTAACCTCTTACGCCGCGGGTCGATAAATAAATAAAAAAGACCGGCGCCGGCTGGGATTCGAACCGTTGACCCTTTGATCAGCAGGCAGACGCGCTAACCACAGAGCTATGAAGGCAGTCATTCAACGCACTCTAAACGGTTGTTTATATCTTTAGCCATAGGACGCGCTTTACAGCGCTGTCACAGCTACCGGTGCGCGCGCGTTCCGTGCACGAGGGCTCATTCCGCTCTCGTGAGGCTGAGCACGGCCGCTAGCTCACCCTCTCCCGCGCTCGGGAGAGGGTGATGCAGCGGCCGTGCTCAGCCTCACGAGAGCGGAATGAGCCCTCGTGCATGGAACGCGCGCGCACCGGTAGCTGTGACAGCGCTGTAAAGCGCGTCCTATGGTAAAGATATAAACAACCGTTTAGAGTACCGTTGGTTGAGACTAGCTGAGACGCCAGAAAGTCTGGTCGGTACCATTTTGAGTGTTTGTGCGTATGGCGCGTGCTTTGCTCGCCTTCCTAAGTGACACAAACGCACGTGCTGGGCTGCGGAGATCGTGTGCAGGGCTGTGAAAGTGTCAACAAATTTAGAATCGCCTCAAGAGTGGGCTGGCGTATCTAGAGTGTACCGGCCACCTGACGAACGCGCATAACTCCGCACCGTTTGATGCTATTCGCATTAACGTAGATAATCATTCCCAAAGGATGGGTTCTGCTGACTTTTCTCTCTAGAAACCACAAAAAATTACGAAAAATAACCTACAACATAATATATATATAGTCATATATTTTTTTTTTGCAGGTATTAATTTTTTACAGAGTTTGTGTACACATTTAGAAAATTCAGCACGCCACGGGGATCAGTGGGCGAGTGTGTTTAGCACACAACAGCTCGGAGCACGTGGAGCGAAAACTCACGTTACAGAACCCAGGGATCCTGGGTTCAATCCCCACCCCTGCCAGTTTCTGATCTCTGGACGAGGCATCGTACCAGCGTGCGAGTCGTGCATCACTCCTGCGTGACGCTCGTTAAAGACCCCAGGCTAGCAGTGGTACTACACTGGCTAAATTTCTCATCTACAGCATAAACCAGTGTAGCCGTACTTTAAAGATTAAAAAGCAAATACTTCCGACTTACATAACAATATCAACAATCTATAAGTGACGTTTCGTCTAGCTCCTATGTGGAAGACATCATCAGTGCAGCCGACGCTGCACTGATGCAGACAAACGTCTACTTATAAATTGTTGATGTTAATGTTGTACAAGTCGGAGGTATTTGCTTTTTCATCATGAATCTTGGCTTTTGGAACATTTTTGTATCTTAAAGGGCAACTCAGGCCAAAACTCAAAATGAAATAAATTACTGGTATCGCTGCAGTGACACAAAATACGACCCCAGCCAAAATATTATGTCCGTGGGACGCCGCAATCTCAACTAATGCCGATAATAAAAATGCGACCCGCCGCGAGCCGCTGCTCCTTAGCGGGCGGCCAGCGGGTTGCCGATCGCTAAAGCAACATTGGGCCTTGACGTCAGTATCGTTCTCTTTTTTTCCTCCGGTCCGGGCGTTGCGCGGAGTGCGCTTCTTTGAGCCGCTACCACCGCTACTTCGGCTTGTGATTGGCGTGTTTAGCCGTTGCTTTTATCTGTAGCCCGTGTAGCTTCGGTATAGCCTTTTGTTTATTTGCTTGTGAGGACTCCAAGACTCGTTTTAGCGAGCAACTCGGTGCGCTTAAGACTGCCCAGCTGTTCCTCGAAAGATGCCGAGTACAACTTGTAGCACTGTGGGCTGCTCAAACAACCCGCTGCGCAACCCGGAGGTGCTTTTTCACAAGTTTCCAACGGACCGGGAATCGGAGAAGGTGTGGGTGAACGCTGTTCGACGAGTGGACTTTGGACTTCGGCTTTTACGCGCCGGAGGAAAAAAGAACGAAAAAACAGACGTGTACAGCCCAGCCCACGTCTGTTCGGGCGCCGCGGCCCACGCCGGAGAGCCTCAAAGCTTTGTGTCTGGGACTGACCCGCAGCGCGAAAGCGAGAGGGCCCCCAGTACTGTACGTCACTGGCAGCGCGGCGTAGAGCAACGCCGCTCCATCCACGGAGTCCTGAAGATAATTTAGGCCTAGCGACGAGTGCGGAAGACCACACACACTGCGACAGCCGCCGAGTACGGCACCGAATGAGTTCACTCGTTTTCCAGTCGCTAGCTTTTGGGTATACAAGCGACGCTTACGGCATAGCGCACGCACGGCGGCGGCCGGCGAGTACGGCAACGTAGGAGTTCACGGGTTTTCCAGTCGCTAGCTTTTGGGCATACGCACTAACTCTTGCTACATATGCTGGATAACTACCAACTACCACATACTATACAGAATTAAAACAAAATCAGTTTACCTCCTGTCTTTAGACGGCTAGCGCAACAGAGGTGGGTGCCGCTCGGCCTGCGTACTCGTTCAACGAGAACGATCCTGACGTCACGTTCACATAGCGGCTGATTTCCAGTGTTGCCGGGACCTCAAGCGGCTAGTTTCGGTTTTGTTGGCCACGAACCAAACAAAACTTTGAGGCGTCAATATCTTTAAAACTACGCACAATAACGAGAAAAAAAATTACACCTTGCAAATCAGGAACGCTGACTGCACTAAAAACAGTCATAATCCCAAAATCGAAAGTATGGACCGGAGTTGCCCTTTAAAGGCAGACCGACCTAACCTGTAGAAACACAAACGTCAAATTTGGTTTTTTGGTTTGCAGCACGCCACTCTTTGATACCTAACGGGACGAACTCTGTTATTAGACTAGAAAGACTTGCATACTCTCTTGTGTGTAAACAAAGGCCCTCTAAGATGTGGTTTCATAAAACATTTGTGTTTTAAACGAGGATCATCCCTAGACAATGCAAGTTCTGCTAAATGTAGCACATCCACAATTTGAGCAAGCAAATAGGCGACACTGAACAGCCCATAGCAAATGACAATATAGATTTTAATAAATACCCAATAGATCCATACAACAGTGTTTTCAATGTATCTTCAGAGCTGTACATATACATACGACTATATATACTATATATATGAAGTATTGGTCAAAAGATCAAAGGAGTGTGCAAAATGTTTGATGTTGCAAATGCAGATGACACACACACAATTTACACATCTACAGCACACAGAAATATATAGTAGTGCACTATTTTGAGAAGCAACCCAACCCATTTTGTACTCAATTTCTTCTTTAGGGAAAACAGTAAAAGAAACTACCAATTTGGAGGGCTCAGGAACTGCAAAAGATTTTTTTACATAGAGTGGCAGGGGCCATTAGCTTAACAATTTGAATGATGAGTGCAGAAGCTAGTGCCACAACTTTTTAATAATCACAAATCTGGAGTGATGTAAAAGAACAAAGGATGGGTTAGCTCTCAGGATATAACCAACACTACACAATGTACTCCGACTGTAGCAACAAAAAGGTTGAAAAAGTGTACACACCAAGAGGTTTCAGACGGCATTATCTATAAAAGTCAAAAATACAATTAAATTAATCTGGGAAAATTACAACATTGCATTTTGATTCCATATAAATATTTAAAATCTGTTCAAAAAGTGTGTTTGTTAACTAAGTGCAACTAACTTTCCAACTTCAATTATTGCATGACAGCGTTAAAATTACATGACACGCACCACACAAATGCTGGACTGCATCAGCATTCTTATTATATTTGAAAAACAAAGTAAAAATGTTCCATACAGTTGCAAAAAAAAAAAAAAATGTTCCGTGTAACTAATGAGTTAAAATAAATAGTGTCAACAGTTTAACAAAGGTTTCAGTTGTTTAATCTAGGCATCATCAGATGTACAAAGGTAACCTAGTTCACTGCATGCTCTACCAGCGCATGAACAAACTGAAAATTGATAAACGGCAATGCTCTTTTTTACATATACTAGCCTCAATAAATGTAGGAGGTAATTATGCTTTAGTTAAATCGTACCAGTTTTCAGCAATACAAATGCTCGCCAAGTGTAAACAAACAGTACAAGTGTCTACCCTAATTTGAGTCCAACCAAAGATGATTGCGCGACGCATTCACAGTCCCATATTTTCTCTTAGTGCCACAAAATTACAGAAGGTGTTGGAGAACGCTGAAGCTTCAGCCGCAACTCATTTTGGTGTGGAAGCACAGTCGACCGTCGAAAACACTGCACTAGCATTCCCGGTTGAATGCAACGGCTAATCTACGAGCATATACGAATTGGTGCGAATAAAACGTTGAAGTGAAATGAGGTAGCGTGCCGGTGAGCGGGCACGTATGCCTTATGTACAGATGGGTATGGACACACGTGCACAAACACGAGGCATTGAGCCAGGATTTCGGAAGAAATCCTCTGGCCTCCGACTAAAGCCGCAGAAAATAAAAATAAATTAGGAATATGGGGAACTACAAACAATGCAGGGGCAATGCGCATGGGCTTTACCGAATCCTGGCATCGATCAAGACTGCCAACGTTTGCAACTTACTAAATGGCTTCCACGTAAAGTGTGGGGTGTCTTTTTCGTCGCTTCTTCTTTCCTCCAATGACAGAATAAAAATTCCGAGTCGCACGAAACCAACACCTCGGTCACCTTTCAAATCGTAATACTCTTCTCTCGGCGGGTCCAACGACATCTTTTTTGGTATTGGTTTTTGAAACTATTCACACTTGCGGTTTGCCGACAGGAACTGTACAGCCGTACTAGACTTCTCCTAGGAGATGCTTAGGGTGTACTGCAACACGCCCGTGGGGCGTTACCGCTTGACATGGCGTGGAATTCACAGCACGCGAATAATCGACACACAGGAAGGAAGAGCTCCCGATCTCAAGTCTGTCGTAGCAAGGCTACGCCCTTGCAACCCTACACGACAACACTACACACTCGACAACAGACACTCATACTGTCCCAGCCCACACACGGCGCACTGCAGCACACCGGCGCTTTACGGCACGTTCGTGCACAAACGGCAAAATGCACGCCGGCCACGCCGAGTTCAGTCAAGGGTGCGAGATCGCTTCGAAGCCCGTTCGTAAAGCAAACCGCCCGAGATTTGCCCCCGGCGTGGAAACCAAACTGAGCTCCGCTTTCTGAAGCCACGGCGTCAGCACAACTACGCGAGACGAAACAAAATTTGCACCGTGCACAATAGACATGCTTAAATCTCAGATGTAAGGTCACGCGTGACTATATACATTCTCGCGCATAAATTTTTAGCGCGTCATGCGGCACGTACAAGCTTTCGTAAATCCAAGTCGTTCTCGTCGAGGGCCAATCCTACGAGTACTGAGCACGACGGGGGATGCAAGTGACGGAAGGCTCCTCGGATGCTTTTCCTCTTGTAGTGCGTCACGCTCCCCTGCCCGTCGACCAAACGCTTCCGTAAAGAAGGAGTTGCGGAAGACCGTTGCCACTATGAGGTGCGTGACTGGCGCGCCGAGAAACTATCCTGCGACAGACTGCTGGAAGGATGGCAGAAGTCCTTCTGCTAGTTGTGTCAGCGACAGGTGGTCTCCGAATTCTTATGCTGTCCACTTTTCTGCTCGAACTGCTCGCAGGTCAGTGTGTCAGACTGCGTTGACCGGGGGCTGGGCTCGATGGTCACAGCACGGCAACGGGGCCTGCAAGTTAAATTGATTTTAGTTATTTCCGCAAGGCAACATATATAATACGAGGTACCGAAAAAAAATGCGGAGAGATAACGTGCCGCTGCCATATCGGGTCACAATTATCTGCCACCCGCTGTCGCGGCCTACATCGCTTCAAAGTGTAACTTCCTTCGCTCTTTTCGTTTTCGTTTCAATACCTCTGTCCTTTCACAACTTTTGTCAGAGAATAATGTGCAGCAGAATTTAGTTTTCTAAGATCCGACAACAGCCGAGACATATTTTGATGATGGGCAACAGAGCTCGTCGTCATTGGTGTGTACCAGCTAAAGTCAATATTTCAAAAGTTAATTTGTAGAGTTTTGATAATAATTTGCTACTTAGTGCTTTATACTTGTAACATGACGTCTGTTCCAGTTAACAGAAAAACAGCACTACTTCTTCAGCTTTCTGTTCCAGTTCGCTTCGATAACCTGCTTACGTCACGTTATTCCACATTAGTTCCCGACTTCAACTTGACTTTGCTTTTTTGTCTTAGCAGATATAAGGTAGAACCCCATGTTTCACTTTTCAGAGGACCAGGGTAGAAAATTGTATGATGTACGGGGAAACGAAAGATGTAAAATTGGGTAATGCTTTTGAATGCCAATATATAAGACGAGCGACTCTCGCACACCAATTTATTTCGCACACACTTTCATGGGTGTGAAGAACTACTGCATGTATCCAATCAAAGGCGTAGACTACGGGGGGGGGCATCGGGGCTCGTGCCCCCCTGGTGAAATCCGGGGGGGGAAGAGCCCCCCGGGCCATGATCCTTACCGAGGCGCTGTTTACTAGTATAATGTATAAAGAGAAAAGACTCGTGGCCGAGTGGATTACTGTTTCAGAAGCACAGGGGCCTGGGTTCTACCCCACAACTTCGCAGCTGGCACAAGCATTTTGTTTTTCAGATTTGTGCTCGCCGGCGCATGCGCCGTGGTACCGGCGATGAACACACAGCTGCGCTTGCACGGTGATTTACATTGACGTACAGCGATGGACACATGGCGATATACATACGCTGTAAAATGTACCCCCTAAAATAGACTACTGATAATTGCCAATGTAAAAAAAATGCGCAGAACCCCCCCCTCACCCAGGAGAACTTCTCAGCACGAAGGCACCCCACGGGAAAATGGAAAGTCTATGCTGCTATATCCAATATTGGTGACATTTGCTTTTGGCTTTGTTCTAGGGGTCGACCCATAATCGTAACAAAGAAATAAAACACTAAGGGTGAGTAAAATTTCCGAGCCCATTGTCTTAATCCAAATGCTCCACCACGTTGGCCACCGCTCCTAGCAAGCCAGTGAGAGTGGTGAATCCCGAAATGAATGCTGGCGCAAAACAGAAAAGTGAGTACGCACGCCCTGCAAACGCACTTGGTACGGTTGTACGATTACAATTACAAACTCCAGAGGATGAGATGGAAAGATTAATGGGATACTACGAAAGCCCAAATTCCTCTCGAGCTTAGTTTACAGTCACGTTAACCCGGGTACAAAGCACAGCACAAAAAGACAAGGAACAGGCATAGTTGAGACAAAGGGCAGCCTCGGACGAGCGGGTTAATGCGTCGCCTCTGCCACGTTGGGTGGCGATTTCCTAACAGAACAACCGGGACGGCAAACGCAACAAATAAAAAATTGGTACGCACATCCACGAGGAAGTGCAACGGCGATGGCAGTCACGAACCTAAGAGCCGGGAAATTGTATCGCTCTGAAAATGTATCAACAAGGTTCTACCGTACTGAACTCCGCAGAACAAAATTAATTGAGTGGCATCTGGACACTGTATTCTAGTACTTTACGAGGAAAAACAGGGTTATTTCTGGTCGTGTCGGATGCCCCTTTCATATTTAAGGGGGAGGACAGTAACGTAGATGTCAAATATTTTTCAAAAAAGTGCAGTTTTTATAAGTTTTATTTTTAGGTCCTAGAAACTAATAACGCACCCTTCCAGAAAATTTCTAAAGCATATATTGAACATTTACGTCGATATAAAATACTTTCGACAAGACGGCAATGCGTGTCGCATTCCGTACAGAACCAGCCTGGTGAGCTATCAGCCAACAATTATTGACTGTTTTCATCCACCAACCTCTCCGTGCTTGGTGCATAGATGAACTCTTGAATAGAGACTTTCAAAAAAGAAAAGAAAGAGCTCAGTTGACAGTGCAAGTGGACCAATGTGGTCATGAAAAAATTGACAAACTATTATGCATGCGCACTGAAGGTGAATGTTTCAAAAGTTCAGGCAATGCAGAAAGGCGTGTTTAGCAGCCTCTTGCACTCCCACTCTACTGATGAAGAGCTCCAGCATCAGGCCTGCCTTCAAGGAAAAGATTCATGCTGCCATCACAACCACCATGCATCACTGGAGGCAATGGGAAAGCCACAGATGCACAGCCCTGCCTGCTCAAGGGAAATTGCAAAGGAATTGGTTCCTCTGTACTACCATTTGCCCTGCATAACCTTCTCGAGAGATGCGCTAAAATGAAGACCCGGAATGTGGACGAGTTATTTTATGCTGTGGACTACAGGTGGTGTTTGAAGACGGACTTGGTGTCTCAAAGAACAGTAGAAATGGCTGTTCTACTCGCAGTGCTCAACGTCACCTTGGGCCCTAAGGGCTTTGAGGGGGATCTTTTCGAAATGGGGAAGGACCAGGTGCAGCACTTTGACAAGGACATGCTTGCCAAGGTCGCAAAAACAAAGCAGAAGGTGCATAGCAACTATAACAGCATAGCATCATCCTGTTTGTGGGCCAAGTGGCCCACAAACAGGACGTTGCAGGCAATCCTCAAGAGACAAAAGAACCAGGCAGCCAAAGGACAGACCTACTCTGCTGGGGCCTTTCAGAGGATGCAGATTGTGAGAAATTAATAAAGTAAAAGGTCTCAATGTTTAAATCCATTTTTCTCAGTTTCCTTTTTTTTTGCTACAAACTTTGTATGAAGGAATCTTTCGCTCTAATGTAAAAGTATTTCTATGCCTTGTTCCAGGCGTTTATGAACTGAAATTTACTAAGAAGTTGGGCTATCCATTTGGCATTAAAGGGACACTGACAGGGTATTTATGCTCGCCGAGGTTTTTAGTTGTACGTGACATCTGAGAGCCCAACTACCCAGAACAGAATTTGCGGCTTGAAATTCGGTTTCTTTCCACCCTAAAACTGCCGATTGAGAACTGGCCGGTTTGAGTTGAGCTCACTTTCTTCACCGTGGTCACGTGCCGTTTTCTATGGTTTACACACAACCACTAAAGATAATCAAAGTTGTGGGTCATCGAAGGCCACTCAATACTAAAAATAGACAAAAAAAATATTATACCCATTTTTTGTGGTTTCTTAAAAGCTGCAAATAGGTTGATTGAAAAAAAAGTTGCACAGAGACCCGGAAGAATTCTGTGCGTTCACTGCGTAATTCTCAACATGGCGTCGTTTCGCGTATCGCGGGGACGGCGATGGCAGCGGACGACGGGCATGGAACCTCTACTTCGGAACTGTCATTCGCGGTACCGGCGAATTCTGTCTTCCTTTGAAAGAGAAATTTTGGACCGATCAAAAGAATTGGTATTCATCCCGTTCAACACGCCCGACCACCAAGCCGATTTGCACAGATTTTCACGAAGACGTCACCGAGCCGTCGCCCCTTCTCGTGGCTGAAGACATCGCTCGCGCAAATGTCAAGCACGAAGTGCGTACTTCGAGTTGAATGTGCACGCGTACGATTTCTTTACTAGGTGCGAATGTGGCCAATGCGTGGCGCTGCCCGACTTTGACCCAGGAGTGCTTTTGCTGGAGGAAAGACAGCAGCAAACTTTCTAACCTACAGTTGACTGGCTGAATTATTACCAGCGAAAGAGATTCCCCAGTAGCTCAATGGAGAGATGTCCGCTTCACACTGCGGCGGAACCGAGTTCAATCCCTAATAAGACGTATCGTGTTTTTTTTTTTTTTTTTCAAACATTTTGCAATATTTAAGTGAAAAACCCGAAACAGGTAATGACAGACGACGACAAGGAAGAGAAGGAGAACGTCTCAAAATTTTGCAATATTTTAGGGATGGGCGATTATTAGGTTATTACAAATAGCCAATCGAAGTCTGTTCTATTCGGCATTTGCTTCGAATCGAATTTCAGTATTCGACCATATATAGAATTATTAGACAAAATCGAATTATTCGACAATATAGGAATATTCAACCTTTCTAAATACAGTCAAACTCGACTATATCGAACCCGTTTACATCAAATTATTCCTTATATCGAGAAATTTTTGTGCACAGTAATGTTACAGTGATAATATATAGCAAAAACTATGGTTGCATCGAACAAAAATAGTAACCGCTACCGATATATCGAACTGCCAAGAGCGCCATTTTGCTCTGCAAGATGGCTTTCCCTCAACGCGAGCAGCCGTATTGGGGAAAACCAGCTTGCAAAGCACGCTGACATTTTCTTTTTTTTCCCCGGGCGGTTGCGTTGATTGCGGGAAGAAAAGAAAATATAGCTTTTGCGGAGGGGAGCGGAGAGAGGGTGCTCCGTGCTCCCTCTCCCGCTCTGTCTGTAAAAGAGAATATTATTTTTCGTTCTAACAATTGACGCGGCCACCCGAGAAAGAAAAAAAAGCCAGCTTGTTTTGCTAGCTGGCTTCCCCCAACGCAGCCACCTGTTGTAGGGGAAAGCCAACTTGCAGAGAAAAACGGCGCTCTGCAGGAGAAGGTGCTCCTGCTCGGATGTGCTCCGTGCTCTCGGCATAGTTAGGCGCTAATGCGCAAATATAGAAGGCAGCGGCCTCAGCATTTTGGAGTCCGTCGATAGCGCAGAAAAATATCGTTATCGCGGATGCAATGAAGAAAAAGCAGCAGAAGATGCAAGACTACTTCATTGTGTAATATTTCAGCAAAAAGTGGAATTTCGAGAGTCAAATTTATTAAAACTTTTATATCTAACTGGTAGACGTTTTTTTGAGGTTCGATATAAACAGGTTTGACTTACTCTGGCTTGGATTTCCGGCCAGCTGGCGCAACTTCCGACCGTTTTGACCATTTTGTGCTCCTGAACTTAATACACTTGAAATTAACAATTACAGTAGTACTTCTAATACCAAATAGGGGCAAATATAAAACTATAGTTTAAACATATCTTGTGGTATTTGTAGCTTGTACTATTCGAACTATTCGATTCGAAATTATTCGGCCAAAATCACTATTCGCTTCGCATTCGATTTGGACCCAAAATCCTCTATTCGCCCATGCCTACAATATTTACATTTCTTTTTTTTACAATTATCACTGAAAAAAACAAGTGTTGTGGATGAAACGTCACTGAACTAAATGTTATGGGATTTCCTTTTTGACACCTGCGAACTCAATGTAGTCACTTTCCACGAAATGCAAAAAGCATGTAAATCAGGCCGCGTTCCCTTTCCGAGGTGCCCTTAAATGTTCTACAGGACTTGCAGCCAGCCATTGGTCCCGATACCGTTGATCTTTCGGAAACTTGTGCAGATTCTGCTGCACAATACCACTTCTTTAGGACGCAGGACATGTGAGGCAGTTCTTCACGCAACATCTTGGGGGTACTGTTTTCGGAGCTGATCGCGGAAATTCACCAGGGGCACTCACTACTCATCTCCAACACTTAAATGTGCAAAACAACTCATCTTGAACTCCAGAACAGCGAGCCGAACAAAAATAACTGCAAAGGAATCGCATGGTAAACGGTTCCCCGCCACACATATCGTCTGCTGCGTGCAAAAAAGAAAAAAAAGAAAGAAAAAAAAAACACGGAGAGGAAAAACAAAAAAGCGCACGGTTGGGTGTAGCTATGCGATTTCCGCCCACTCACTCTCACCTCTCCACTTCTCCGACCTCCGTTCGCGGGTTTCGGTTTCGAGCAGTTGTGTTTTTTTGGCTTTATTAAAAATATATGCGACCCTGTTGCAAAATATTAATTGGGTAGTCCTCTGACACCATAATCAATCGCCTAACAAAAAATGAAAAAAAAAACAGTTTTGGGGGTGTTGGTGTCCCTCAAAGTCAATGAAGTTAAAGTGATATATTGACAAATCAGTATACAAAAAAAATGCTCCTCATTAATGGGGGTAGTTTTTCTTTTACCAATATTTACACTTTTATAATACAGGCTATACTTCATCTCAGCTTAGCACGGACTAACTGCGAAGGCTGTGCAAGCGCGGCTGGCTAGCTTCGACTGCCTTGACCGGAGCACTCGCTGCACGAGCGCTCGTGCAGTCGCCGAGGCTTCATCCAAAGCAACTAGCTCGCGCTTTTGGCACGCGAAGTATAGATAGCTCTAAGTCCTACATTTTCTACTTTATATTCAAGCAATAAAATTGTGGTTTATTGGCTTAATTTGTATACCATAGATTCCTAGAGAAAAGTGCCACAGCTTCATACACAAATGTCTAGCTTCTAAGAAAATTGCCCTAGAGAAGTCAAAGTTCGCATAGTACCCCATTATCTGATTCTCAATATCAACTGCAAATTTCATTCCAATCATACAAGTGGTTAAAAAATATTTTAAGCCAGTACCGTATTTACTCGCAGAATGAACGCACTTTTTTTTCCGAAAAATCGAGGCAAAGTTGGGGGGTGCGTTCATTACGCGAGGTAAAATTTTGCGTCCGTATTTACTCGCATAATGAACGGACCTTTTATCCCGCAAAAATCAACGTAACTTCTTATCTCTTTGCGCGCGGCGCGGCGACTCCAAAACCAAACTGCGATGCGCCAAAAAAAAAAAAAAACTCCTCTCCATGTTTTTTTTTTGCTTCCGTGTTTTTTTTTTTTTTCCCGCCTTTCACAAGTTGTTTTGTTTGCCCACGCTGCCCATGCATTCGCGACCTCGCTGCACCAGGATAGAAAAGTGCGTTCATTTCGAGGGCTTCTCGCTTCTCTTTCCAAAGTGCGAGGAGGAGGCGAGGCAGGATCATCATTATGTGTGCTTTGCTTAGGGGAGGGCTTCTCCGCTTTTCTTTCTTATCTCCTTGCGCGCGGCGACGCGCGACCCTAAAACCAAACTGCGTCAAGCAAAAAAAAAAAGAAGAAAAAAAAAGCTCCTCTTTATGTTTTTTTCTTTTCTCTTAATTCCGTGGATATTTTTTTTTGGCCGTCTTTTGCAAGTTGTTTGCTTTGCTTAGGCGAGGGCTTCACCGCTTCTCTTTCCTATCTTCTTGCGCGCGGCGCGGGACGCGCGACCAGAGACCAAACTGCGCTGTGCAAAAAAGAAAAAAAAAAGTTCCTTTTTTTTTTTTTTTAATTCCGTGGATTGTTTTTTTTTTTACCGCCTTTCGCAAGCTGTTTTGTTTCGCTTTGCTTAGGCGAGGGCTTCTCCGCTTCTCTTTCTTATCTCCTTGCGCGCTACTGCGCTGTGCAAAAAAAAAAGCTCTTTTTTGTTTTTTTTTGCTTCCGTTGGATCTTTTACAAGGCGTTTTGTTCGCTCACGCTGCCCATGCATTCGCGACCTCGCTGCACCAGGATAGAAAAGTGCGTTCATTTCGCGCGCGTGGGGGAGGGGTCAAAATTTTGACGTCCGAGTTGGGGGTGCGTTTATTACGCGAGGGAAAAAAGTCGAAATTTTGAGAGCCGACTTGGGGGTGCGTTCATTACGCGAGTGCGTTCATTGTGCGAGTAAATACGGTATCTCCCCTTCAACTACACTTGAAGAAATCTGGAGCGTCTGCTTTCCCACAAAGCACTTGGGAGAACCAATCGCTGCAGTGTACAGAAAAAGCTCGGCCAATGACGGGGCTGATAATATATACAGACATAACAAAACACTGTCTGCTCCGTGGCAGTGAGCATGACGTTTCACCGTGCTCGGTGCCACAGCACATTTTTGGGGGTCCAAACGTATTATCAGCTCCATCATTCGCTGAATTCCCTCCATAGATTGTAGCCATTGGCTCTCCAAATGCTTTATGGGAGAGCAGACGCTCCAGATTTCTCAGAGTGTGAGAAGATTTCATAACAAGAATCAGTCAACATTTCTTAAACATTCGCATCGTGGCCCCTTTTCAGAACAACGGTACAATGACGCGAGTTGGAAAAGCAGCGCATTTTGAGCTATTTTAGAGCAGAATTTAACTGTGGCTAGAATGGCCGAAATGAGCCTCTTAGCCCGTGTACCTGCATGGATCAAACGGTGTTACACGGGGTGTGTTACCTGCCCTGCGCTTGTCAGCCTCCCCGTCCCCGGGGCCATTCTGGTCGCCGTTGACGGCGGCCAGCCGTGCCTCCGCCAGGCGCTGCCACTCTCGCCGGTTATGCTCCACCCTCCAGCAGGGTGCCCAGACGCTCGTGGATCCGGGAGAAGGCCTGGGCAAAGGGCCCTCCTTCCAGCACTTGCACCAGAGCCCCGCTTCGGTCCTTCGCTCTACAACTGCCCTCGCATTGCTCTAATAGACCGATGCAGTCAGTTCCATCAACATCTCTTCTGGGCCAATAGACATCTCGTCATGTACCAATAGTGGATTTTTAGTTCGAAGTGCATTCGAAGTGAAAAGTGGTTTTGTGCAAATATGTTTTAATCGAATATCGAATACCGTATTTACTCGCAGAATGAACGCACTTTTTTCCCGAAAAATCGAGGCAAAGTTGGGGGTGCGTTCATTACGCGAGGTAAAATTTTTGCTTCCTTATTTACTGGCACAATAAACCGACCTTTTATCCCGCAAAAATCGACGCAACTTCTTATCTCTTTGCGCGCGGCGCGGCGACACCAAAACCAAACTGCGATGCGCAAAAAAAAAATGCTCCTCTCAATGTTTTTTTTTTTTCGCCGCTTTCGCAAGTTGTTTTGTTTGCCCACCGGGCCCATGCATTCGCGGCTGCTTCTCCGCTTTTCTTTCTTATCTCCTTGCGCGCGGCGCGCGACCCTAAAACCAAACTGCGTTGTGCAAAAAAAGAAAAAAAAAGCTCTTTAGGTTTTTTCTTTTCTCTTAAATCCGTGGATTGTTTTTTTTGTTTGTTTGTTTGCGGTCTTTCGCAAGCTGTTTCGCTTTGCTTTGGCGAGGGCTTCACCGCTTCTCTTTCCTAACTTCTTGCGCGCGACCCCAAAACCAAACTGCGCTGTGCAAAAAAAAAAAAGTTCCTCTTTTTTTTTCTAGGTTGAATTGTTTTTTTTTGTTTTTTTACGCCTTTTTGCAAGCTGTTTCGTTTCGCTTTGCTTAGGCGAGGGCTTCTCCGCTTCTCTTTCTTAACTCTTTGCGCACGGCGCGCAAACCAAAATCCAAACTGCGCTGTGCAAAAAAAAAAAGAGCTGTTTTTAATGCTTTTTTTGCTTCCGTTGGATCTTTTTTTATTTTTTAACGCCTTTTACAAGGCGTTTTGTTCGCTCACGCTGCCCATGCATTCGCGACCTCGCTGCACCAGGATAGAAAAGTGCGTTCATTTCGCGCGCGTGGGGGGAGGGGGTCAAAATTTTGACGTCCGAGTTGAAAGTGCGTTTATTACGCGAGTGAAAAAAAAAAGTCGAAATTTTGAGAGCCAACTTGGGGGTGCGTTCATTACGCGAGTGCGTTCATTGTGCGAGTAAATACGGTAGTTTCCGAAAGCCTTTCACTACTGTTGCACCATGCTCAAACGAAAACCCAGCTAAACTCGTGAAGGTTGTTCCCATGCTTCCACTTGTCTATTTATCAGCTAAATATAATTAACTATAGGTATAATAAACTTTGACCTCATAAAGTTGGTGCCTTGGGATGGCAAGTAAACGACAGATTTGACAAAAAATGAAAACTATAGAGATGCCCAGATGTACCTAATTGAGTAGATTAACAAATCTTGCTCTTGGCACTTCAATCTCGAATTTCTTATAAAAATGAATCACGAGTGATGACCACAGGTTGTCAGGGCATCTCTTTACATACTCTTGCATATAAGACACAGTTTAATTTAGAAAATTTAACTGCAATGTAGATATCAATATTTACAAAGTTTCCACTTATTTTTAAGTATACCAGGCGCATGCATGCACTATCCCACTTTGAAATTGTGCTTTTCTCCCCGAACGCAATCCCAATATTCATACTTGTCCAAGTGTTGATCATGGTGGGTTACTCTGTTAAGTGCGCTTCTTACTGAGCACTGGTGCACTGCGGAGAAGATATGCCCGCGGAGCTCGCTTTACGGGTGTGGCTTCTCCGCAGCGCACTTGAGCTCGGTAAGAAGCGCGCTCAGCGAGGCTAACCTGCCACGATCAACACTTTTAAAAATCGAGGTACACCTAAGCATTTCTTATGAGTTGTGAATACGAAAAATGCAAGCCGCTCGTCCGCTCCCTTTTTCGTCAGCTGCATACTTTTCGTCGCCGGTCAGCGCGTGTGCTTCCCAGGGCACGGTGACCTTGGATGCTCCGTGCCCAGGGAGCAACGGCGCCCTGATGGACATGCAGTGCCATGGGGTGAGCGGTTGGGGAAACTGACAAGCGCAGCGGCCAATGGGAGCTTGTCGACGCGTGCCAGCCAATGGAACCGAAGGAAACTAGGTGCCGTTTTTGCGCTTCAAACTGATGACGTCAGCTCGCTCCATGAGACAATTAATGCTGTTGCATTAAAATATGAATATCGCAGTTCATCTGCAAGCGAATATTGAATAGCGTATTATTCGAAATTACGATTTGAAATTTTGAATAGTATTTCACAACACAAGACATCTCTGCTACTCGAACACAGATGTCCACTTAGTCCGATGAACATTTCTACTAAAACCAATAGAAGTTCCTATTATGCCCCACTGACACGGCCAGCGTAAAGGTACTTTTAACATAGGTCCCTTTGCAATTGGTGAATCAGCCGATTGCAAATGGTCCGTGTCTTGGGTCGCAAACACATGCAATACGCGGAAGATTGTGAAATGATTAAGGTCCCTTAGAAAAAGATACTACCTTTATGATCATGTGCATGGAATATTAGACAAACAGAGGCTCCTAGAAGTCTAACAGGCCTTACTATTGAACAACTAGAGCTTTCAGTCTGACCAATAGGATTTTTATTGGTCCATTAGAAATCTCTACAGCAGTGGTTCTCAACCAGTGACGTTTCAGAGATCCCTTCTGGATCGGCGGTAGTGATAAGAGACCCCGATCACTGGGCAAGAATTACGATGACAGAAGGGTAAATGAAGGAAACTGAATGTGTGCAAACAAACTCCGAAGCTTTAAAACAGGTAATTATCAAGCCTACTCACTCAGTGCACATGGACTGGCCAATTTATCTTTGTGGTATCATTATAACAAAATGGTTTTATTGATTTGCTTGACCGACAGTCAAGGGCTTCAGGGAACCTAAGACGGCATTCAGGGACCCCAAAGGGTCCACAGACCTTTGGGGTCTGTGTACCCTTACAGGAATTGGTCCTACAGAGATAACCATCTCTGTAGGACCAATAGAAATCTCTATCAGATCTACAGACATTTCTATTGGTCCGATAGAATTTTCTGTAGAACCATTAAAGATCTCTAATGGTCCTATAGAGATCTGTTAATGGTGCTATAAAAAGACAGACACCAAAAAACACCAAATTTGTTAAGAAAAAAACAAAACACCCCCAACTTGAAAAAATATACAAGAAACCCTGAAGACATGGAACCCGGGTTATAACTAGGTTCGTCCACCAGGGCAAAGACCCGCGATACAGCCTTGGAATATTGACTACTATTTGCGTGTACACTGAAAGTGTGCAGACAGATTAACCATGCGGCAGATGACATACCCTGTAGAGAGGAAGACAGATGGAATCGATGAATCCCAGCTGCATCGCTGGGAGCTGGTCTTGTTTGTCGCGGTTCATCATGTCCTGGAGCAAAAACCATGGCCCTCAATTAAAAACCCTTACAGAAAGATTGTACTACATACATGCATTATCATCATTTGTTTTAACCAGCCAGACTTAGTCTCGACAAGTTTCTAACCACTGAAAAGTTTCATTACAAGCTACTATTAGTTTTAAAAAGGTTCGACATTTTCTAACTTCTTTGACCCCTTGTGAGGCACCCCCAGATAATGCTCTAGGCTTCTACAGGGTAACTACTAAATGGCAGAGTAAGAGTATTGCCTTCCTTTTCTTTTTGCTGCCAACTCCTCATTGGCAAAGAAAGGGTCACATTCACCAAAATTTTACTACAGCGCTTGAGGGGAAGCTGCCTTAAAGAGCGTTGGGTTTGGGGTGGAAAATATTTTTCGCTTTGCATTTGCGAAATGTAGGTCTTGCACTGCAGTTTGACAGGCAGGAAATTTTACAACTTTTCTCAAGAGAAAGGCAGGTATGCATTTTGTGGCAGACTTACAATGGGCTGGATCTTCAGCTCCTGTCTTTCCATGTCCCCTTGCTGGAAAAACTCCATTGTCACAAGATCAGCCACCTGATTTAAAAAAAACAAAAAAAAACTTAATTTGAAAGAGCCTTTGAACGTTGATGTCTATAACTCAGTACCCCCTTTACAAGACAAAACGTACACTTCTTTGCCAAAATGTAATTTGCGTGCAAAACATATAATACTCAGTGAGTCAAATGGGTGTACCGTATAAACTCGTGTAAGGGCCGCACTATTTTTCCCGATTTGAGGGCAAATTTTCAAGGTGCGGCCCATACACGGATAAAAAAAAAATCTGTATCCACATTTCGAAATGAACGTACATGAGCGCGCTCGGCTGCACTGGTCGAAAATGCCTTCACTCCGGAATCCGGACTGAATCGTCAGTCGGATTTAATTAGTTTACATACTGCGCAATACGCATCTTTTTTTTTTTTTTTGGTACTTGATAGCATGCGCGGCAACTTTCGACTTGAATCCCGTATGACTGTTGAAGTGGTACTTGCCCATAGCTCTCAGATTGCGCGAAAAGGCAGACAAATCAGACGCTTTGACACGAATCGAAGAACAAAAGAAAACCTCTCCAGAGCGTACAGTGGCGTTCAGATACCTGAGTGCACGCGCGAGCCGAGCCCGCTGAATCCCCATTCCTCGCGCTTGCCACGGAAGCTGACATATCCTTTATCTTTTCTCAATGTCTTCCGGCCGCAACATAAACGCATCCCGACGGTGCGGCTGACCACGATCGAGGTCGGCAGCCATTGTGCCATACGGTGATACGGATGAGTGGAGAGCAAATATCGGGGATGCGGAGACGTGCCGCAACGTGCTCGGGCGGTGGCTAGCGCCACCTAGCGATATATATTCATAGAAACTTGGCATTACAGTCGGCGCACCTCAAAAACAAGGGGTGCGGCGCATACACGATTAATTTCTCTAATATTTTTTTTTCAATATTTTGTCCTAAATACGGGGTGCGGCCCTTACACGGGTGCGGCCCTTACACGCGATTATACGGTAATTCTTAAAAGAATCCCAAGATCATTTTGCACGCCAAAACACCGCAAATTAGAAAACATTTGCAACGATCAAGAGTAACAATTTAAAAACCCAAATTTCCCTATGGATTGCTTAACCTTTGTTCGAGTCAAAGTGACACTGTCATTTGAAAGGACAAAACAGGTGAAAAGTAGGGATATATTTCTTTCCTCCCTTACCAGGTCTCAACAATGTCCCAATGATCAAAATGACTACTAGTTGCTTTTGTTTTTTACACCTTGACATAAAAAAGGCCTAAATCCCTATTGGTCCACAAAAAAATCCTCAATTTTATTGGTAACCTTTGATTCAGTTGAACTTTTCCTTCAATACTTTGGCAAAGAGAATGCACCACCTAGTCCCACCCTTGCAGTAAATTAGTGCCACGGCAAGTGAGCTTCATTTTTGCAATTAAATGCAAAGTGGATCAGATGCATTTATGTCTACGCAGCGGGGCATACAGCAGGGCATACATACTTAGGGAAGTTCAGAGTAGTGAGCTATTGCCCACTCTTCTGAACCTCCCCAATCGAGAGAGGCACATTTTTTTTTACGGTAAAATGTGCAAATCTGGAGCAGCAAGTTTGTCTGCTTCTTTTTCAAGGGGTTGTGATGACATCAGAACGCCAAGCTCTGATTGGCTCTAATTGAAGGATAGTGGGTAGACCTCAAGGCAGCTTGCTTTGACATCTACCCACTATCCTTCAATCAGAGCCAATCAGAGCTCGGTGTTCTCACGTCACCACAACCATTGGAAGAAAAGCAGACGAACTTGTGTTCCGCATAGGCATAGGAAAAGGATAAATGCGAGTGTTTCAAGCTTGATCCAAAACAAAGTAAGATAAGTGCAGCGGAATATAAGGAGAACATACCACTCTTTGAACCTCCCAGGGCTTTGTGATGGCTCCAATGTCGCATGCTGTCATGAGCATGTTCCTGGGAAAAAAAAAAGGAACCCACTAGCAGTAAAGCAGGCACCGAGCCTGTCGTAGAGCTCATCATTCACTTAGAACTTAAAACTGCAAACCCAAAACTGCTTCTCAGGAACCGAGTAATTTGGGATGCTCGCTCGATAAAGCCCTTTTGTGTGCTGCCCGTTTGCGAGCAGATAGATGGTGGCATGGCTGTCATTTTGCGTGCAACACATTTGCACTGAGCACCTGTTAGCATTCCTAGCACTCCCCTGCTTCAGCAGAAGTACATGACGGACCGATTACTAGTGTGGTGGCACAATGGAAGTGTCAGTACCTGAGCAACTCACGATGGTCACCGTTGTTCCACTGGTACTCCTTGTTCTCGACGAGAGCTTGAAAAACAGACCCCTCTTCCTGAGCGGAAAGGGAAATTGAGAGGATGTGTCAGTTCATGTTGCTGATGAGCCCACTTTCACTCTGTGCTAAAAAGATTAACCAAAAAGAAGGAAAAGTGATTTGGGAGACAAACAAGACAAGCCAATTATTGAACCTTCTCGATGGTTCATGCCAATCGTCTTGATGCCGAGTGAAAAAATGCACGTAAACCACACAGGCAGGTCAAGCTCTGAACAGTCAGTGGATTATGGCAAGACTTATGGCAAGACGGAAGGCGAGGGGGTGTCAGTTTCTGCTAGGGCTCTTCATACCGACGACAGTCACGGACAAGGTGAGAATAACAGGGCATCTTTCAAACCCCCCAGTCTGAAGGTCCCAGATGCAGTGCAGCAACGCAGTTCTGAATAGAAGCTTGATAGCTTTGGTACTCTGGAAACGTCCGGTGACCTTAGACCAGCAAACTTTCAACATTTCTGGACCTTTGCACGTATCCTCGGTCTCGTGTTTTCCCTACCTATGCTCCGATTCCTCACCCGCCTCATTTCGTCTCAACCTCAATGGCTCGCGATTCTTTTTATCAGGGCTGTTCATCAATAAAAAATTTTAGTCCGATTAATCGCTACCCTTTATCCAAACAATTAATCAAATTATCGGTGGCATTGACCTCCAGACATAATATCTAAAAAGAAGTGTCAAACTACACATTTACTATTTCTTGGAATGTCATAAATGGCGGAATATGCAGCCTCCTCTAAAAATGAATGCTGTGGTACCGTAAAAGCAGAAACAAAAAAACACAAGCAAGCAATTTTAGGAACGAAACACAAGCAAGCATTTTTAGAAGCGAACTTTCTCACATTTTGATTTAAACTTTATATTCACTTTCGACTGTAATCATAGAAAATGTTAAAGTGCATTACTGTGGAATACAAGAGTGCAGCCCTCTAAAATCAATAAATTCCTTTCAAGCAACGTGAAGCAGGCATTTCTACTTTCTTCTTGAAATTTCCAGCTCAGAACCAAATCGATTAAGCTGTTAATATAATTAACCACAATTAAAGCATCATTCGATTAATCCAAAGGTTAAACAATCAATTGCCCAGCCCTACTTACTATAGCTCCAACATGCGAGGATACCTGCAAAAACACCTCATTTCAAGCCTTACAGCATGACCCCGGTTGGCCTCTGGGCGGCAGTTCCCACCTGAAGTAGACTGCCAGGTCTGTGGCCAAGATGGACTCCTCAACCACGCGGATGATGGTGGTGTACTCGGCCGGAGAAACGTGGCTGAGGATCTGGTTGCCCTGCAGGTCAAGGAGGCCCCAACGGGGAAGACACATTCACTCCCCGAGATCGTACCCCGGCTGGGGTATGCTTCATTCCGTGCGGGAGTTCGTGGGGTGGGGCATGCAGGAATGCCACACATCCATGCAAAAGTCAAACTCCCAACGCCTAAGCAAAATGAAAAGCTTAAACTTATCACGAGACAACTGCAAGGCCGGTGTAAAATGGATCACTCAAAAACGTTTGAAGAAACAGAGATTTCAAATTTAATTGTTCACGGTACATGCTCACGAGCCCTAGGCCTCTTTAATAATGCAAATAACGGTCGGTTCTGCGGAACGTCGGCGATATCGTTCCTGCATAAAGTATGCATTGTGCAGAAAAGAGGTTGATGACATATCGGTCTCAGTCAAAGGTTCCCACTTAAAAAAATCTAATAACGTTTGGTATAATTCGGTTATCAATATTACTACTTCTGAGTAATTGACTTTTCAAATAGTAAATTTAAAGAATGGTGTCAGTTGGAAAATGGCTGGGCCTCGTCAGAAATCACTAATCAGCCCACTTTCGAAAGATACAAAGCACATGCAGCATTCTTTGGCATTCAAGAAAAACACTCAATTTGGGCATTTTTTAGAATGTCGATTGGTTGTACTGCATATCGCAGCACTCTGGCGACGTTACGTCGCGGCTGTAGGAGCTGATGATCGGTGTTGCCATCCCTCTAGCAGGTAGTTTGAGTTTTGTCGTAAATGCCCAAAACCAAAGTTTGATCCAAGATATTTATAAAACTACACATAATATCGAGAAAAAAATACCTTGAAATTCAGGGTCACTGCTCTAGCTGAAGACAATCGTAATCCCAAATTAAAAAATATTGACTGGAGTTGCCCTTTAATTTTGGGGTTTCTTCCTTTTCCAGGTGCTTTTCATGTATCTCGATCCTTCTCCAGTTTAAGAAGTTGGGAGGGAGGGTGTACGCATTGAAGGAAACATCAGTAAATGTTTGTTGTTATACTCCGTTCACTCTTAGGCTGAGACTGCAGCCAATGGCACTAGCACGAGAGCTCGAGGTCGCTGCTTTGGAGCGTTCTTCCGCAGAACGAGCACTCGCACTATAAATGCACATCTCAAAGCCAGGAAAGCGGGCTAGCTCGCACTTGTAGCTTTGGCTGCTGTCTCAGCTTAAGGGTGAACGGAGTATAGTTGAAAGAACTCTGCTGTCTGTCCTTGTCTCCAGGTGTTTTCATTTCTTGAGCGCAGCTCTTAGGCGCCCGTTTTTGGCTTGAGCGGCGGCGGTGTCGGCGTAATTGCGCGGTGCATTATGAGACGCATGACGTCACTGATGACGTCATCAGCATCCGCATCGTCATCATCACTGATGGCGTCATCAGTGACGTCACTGATGACGTCATCGGCATCTTCATCGTCATCATCACTGGCAACATCATCAGTGACGTCACTGATGACGTCATCAGCATTGTCATCGTCACATGACTCCCTCCCTCCCCCTCCCTCCCTCCCCCCCCTCCCCGAGGTCCCTTGGCCCACCCCACCCAGTACCCTTCCCTCCTCCTCCTCCACAAGAGCTGCACTCTAATTCGGCATTACAGGGAGTTGTAAACGGCTTTCACTTTTTTCATTGATCCTTGCACTATGTTTGGGCAGAAAATAAGCGTTCGGCGACGCAGTTTATTTTGCGGTGAAAAGACCCTGTAAATTCTTTTTGAGGACAGCTTGTACATTTCAGCAAAAGTAAACTGAGCTGTAATAACTTTTTAATTGGGTAATTCACTTTTACAGCTAGGATCACAGACTCAGACAAAGGCATTACCTGACTGTTGAGTATCATGATGCACTGGTCGAAGTGGTGATGTTCCATAGTGGATGTTGAATACAGCTGAGCCAATGGTGATGATGACCTGTTCGACGAATACACAAGGTGAGAAAAATGCTCTGGAATAAGCTCCACACATAGCTCTGCCAGAAATCTGTATGGTTCTTGTAATAATCTACATCAAGATAGAAAAAAAAAAATTGTTACGTTTTTTGTTTAGGCACAAACAGGTTTTCGCTTAGATGAAAATTCTACGAATAATATCAATGAAACTGAGGATTGTGATACGCTGCACCAACACTAGCTGCTTCACCGAAGCCCCCTAAATCTCGCAATTGATGTAATCAACTTCATCACAATGCCCCATGCAGAGAAGTTTTGCGGAAGCCTCTGTAGACTTCCGCAAAATATTTAGAAAAAGTGGGAAGTACTTGGGCATAGTGTTCACAAAATATTTGGTGCAACAAAATATGGTATACCTGTTTGCAAGTCCAGCATCAGGGCGCCACAGTCTTGCTCGGTTGGGGTGCGCTCGGGAGCATCATAATCCGATAACAACACCTCGCTAAGGCGTTGTAATCGGATTAAGGCACGCCCAAGCGCACCCCAACATAAGCAAGATAGCAGCGCCCTGTGGCCGTACTTGCAAACGTGTATAGTCACAGTAAATAAGCAGTCGCATATACAGTTGAACCTCGATCTAGCGAACACCGATCTAATGAAATTCTGCGATTTAACAATATTTTTTTGTCTCCCTACCTTGCTTCCATTGAAGACAATGTATTTTATCTCTCGACTTAGCAAAGTACTTTTGCGCCGCAGTTTCGATTTAACAAAGTCTTTGGAAATCGCACATACACATATCGACCGTCTGGGCAAGAAAAAAAAATATTTAACAAAAACAAACCTTTTTGTTGAAAACTGAGCATAAAAATGTCTTTTTCACAAAAAAAAAAAAAAGTATGCACCGGTGGTGGTGGTGGTGGTGGTGGTGGTGGTGGTGGTGGTGGTGAGTGATGATGATGATGATGATGATGATGATGAGGTGGAGGATGGAGGAGGAGGAGGAAAAGGAGGAGGAGGAGGAGCCTTGTAGCCTCTGCCTCTCGTGCGAAAAAAATGTCCGCCATTACATGCACCTACGCCCAACGAACTAGATAGAGCTCTTACGCGTCTACAGCGCATGAAACTCGTTTAGTGCCTCGAGTGTTGTGCTGGAAGTGGTTGTGTTCTTGGAATGATGAGTGATACACCGTCGCAAGAGGAAAGTTCTGTCACTCGACATCAAGGCAAAAATAATAGCTGAAGTGACGAATGGCGAAAAGAAAAAGACGGTTGGCGACAAGTATGAAATTTCGCGGAGTTTGTCTTCAACCATTTTGAAGTTAAAAGACAGCATTATGGCTACCGTAAGTGCCAGTGGTTGAAGCACAGACGTCGACGTCGAAAAGGCACTGTTTTGCTTTCCCGACAGCACTCCCTCCTGCGGCCACGTTAACCATACAAAATAAAAGTCGATGAACTGCATTCTTCTACTACCGCCAGATTTTGTAGTGAAATCTTATTTGTAAACACTCACTTGCAAGATGTGAAGACAATTGGAGGGTTTTGGGAGCCTGGAAGACCAATTGCAATGCTAAAAAACAAAAACCTCGGTCCAACAAAATTCGCGATTTAACGAAAGTTTTGACTCACAAGACGACTTGGTTAAATCGAGGTTCAACTGTAGTTTTACCTGGTAGATTTGTTGCAATTTTGTTAAAACACCCGAGACTGGGTGAAAAAATCTCGAAACAACAAAGTAGAAGAGACAGAGAAAACAGGTCAGTGACTATACTGTACACTTCATTTCGCATCAATCACGTAGTCGGCACTTTTTTGCATTTCACACGGCCAAGGCATTCACGAGTGGTAAATTTTACCACCCGGGCTGGTGCTCCGAGATGAGCGCTTTTCGCCATCCCATGAATTTCCGATGACGTCATTCGATTTCTCAGGACAAAAAATTCTGGCAAACACCAGTTTGTGCTACCTATGTCACATCTTGGACACGCATACAGTAATCCCGCATTATAACGAAGTCAACAGGACGGCAAAGAAATTCAATATAAACGGTAATTCAATAAAGGCAGTAGAGTAAAAAAAAACAGTGCCAGCAGCCCTTGAAGTTGGATGGGAACACTGTGGAACACCCTGACCGTATATTTAATCCAACAAACCTTGATTATGAACATCTCGCGGAAGCTTTACAGAAAAAATAAATAACTACGTGCAGTAATAAGCGTGGTCAGCCGCCGTTACACTTCGAATAATCCGGCTAAAAATGCGTGCATTTCGGTCGGGACCATGTTGAACTCCAATAAAAGTGATAATTCCAAGAAAAGCGCTTTCGTTATAACGAGGGATTGCTGTACGTAGTTTGACTAGCTGTTTATAATCCAACTACAATTCTTGTCCGAATTACCAAATGGTTCGACATCCGTGCCCGCAGCTTTGCAAGCCCAGCAATGTGCCCTTTATAGCGGCAGTTTGCCCCAATTTTTAATTTTTTAGTTTGTTCGATCCATGCTGTTTTTTGAATTTTCAGTCATAATTTGCTCGGATCTTCGCCTGCAATGCCCCATTCCTGACTATAGTGCCTGGATGAGTCTCCGACTGGTGTGTTTACCGTAAAGTGGTCCCTCAATTTCTGCCTGATGACGTAGTACGAGTGCCATGTTGCCAGCCACAATCCTGGTGGTCTCACAGCAGCTGTGGCGAGTGTGGCAGATGCCCGTTCTGCTGCGGGTCGCTCCCTCGCTAGACAGTCCGCGGAAGCTTCCCCAGACAGGAGTTGGAACAGTCGCATTTTCTCCTGCTTTGTTCCAGAACTTTCATGCCCAACCGCCAGGACCGCAACATCTGACACCCTGACAGTCCGGCTTTTACGACGTTATCTTTGGATGCATGGGCGGGACAGGACGCTCAGCACTCCAGTCGGAGACGCGTTCCAAGCAGCGTAGCGGGACAGCGTCGTGGGACCTACTTGATTTGGAAGGAGTTGTTGGTGCCCCGGTGGTCCAGGTCGTGGCAGAAGCAGGCCACGATCAGGCCAAAGGTCTCCAGGTCCCCGAGAACCTCGTGCAGCTTGGTGTTCTGTTCAGCAGGAAGAGGAGGCGAGACGGGTCACGATCCCCGCTAGTAACCCTGCTGCAGGGTGCGGCGACCCATCCACACGTACCGTCAGAATGGCAAACATCATTTTGTCCCACGTTGAAGGCGTGCCGCCAGTTGTGGTACGACACGCCGCGGTAGTTCTTCTTGACGCTCAGCAGCCAGCGGCAGAAGCACCTGAAAAGCGCCGGACAAAATGCCGCAACCAGTTCGAGGTTCCGTGGATTGCCAATGGCATAAAACGAGAACAAAGAGCATGTTTCTGACAGCTGTAATTGCTGGACAGCCAATTTGATAACGTTGGGATTAAATGAGTGACAGAGTCTTAGGACCAAACAAACTTTTCGTACATCGTCGTATTAGGAAGAGAAGACGAGGTTTTTGGGTGCTTTCAAAGCATGGCTGATTGTTTATTTATTTATTTACCGAGTTCCTACTACTATGCCTCGAGGGTATTATTGTAGGGGGGACGAAGAAAAATATGGGAGGTTAACATTCCCACTCTTAGTTTCACAAACGAGAATGGCATTAATTGGGCATTAAGCGAGCTATGGTATCCTTCGAAGGGAAACCATTTTTCCCCCATGCCTAACTCAAACTTTTCCTCTTCGACTGCCCACTTCTCCCCCGAACAAACGATTTGTGTTCACGACTGTACCAGCGCAATGTTACTCACGGTGTACTCAATGTGAAACCTGTTGAGGAAATCCAGCTCCAGAAAAATCCGCAGACAGGCCGTCAGCATTCCGTCATCATCTAGGCTGAAGTCGTTGAACTTGAAGTCCTGCAGCTTCAGAGACTGCGTCGATGGAAGCATGCACTCCTGCAACGTGTTCGAGCAGCGTTTCAGCGTGGGCAATCCACCCGTCGTGGTTTGAGCATGGCGACAAAGTCGACCGCATCCGGAGCTTGAAACCCCATATCACCCGAGCGTTCAAACCTCTAACTCCCACACCCCGCTTCCCAATGCAAGCCCGTACCACCGACTCGAAAGCTGCACATCCTTACGGGTTACTACGCTGCACCATTTTCTTCTACGAGTGCACGGAACCAATATGCACTCGGTCAAAATGCTCTCGGTGGTTGCCAACCTAGAGTATAAAGGTTGCCCCACAGACAGCGTGTGCTGCATGAACGCCGTTTCTAAATGAAATATGTCAGCTTCGTCGCAAATTTTATGTGTTCCAAAAGGCTACAAGGGTCGCTATATTATGCAGTTACTTTCCCATGGGTGCTTAATTTTCTCATATTTTTCGGACAAAAACGCTGTGCGGTTGCAGCTCAGCGAAAGAATGGGTCCAATTGAGAAATAAACGGGGCAGACAAATGCAACAACTCCCAAGCGCACTGGTACGAGAGGGTCATGGTTGTGGATGCTCTTAAAAAGGACGAAACACGGACAAGAACGCACAATTGTTTTGGCCCAAACCGACCGACGTCTCGATTCCCCCGGGCATCTGTCCGCAATAAAGAGAGGAGGGGCTCACGCTGAGTTTCCTGGCTTCGTCAGAGGGGTGCCGTGGCGTGGTAGGAGAGCACCTCCAGGGTGACCCTCTGCTTGGCCATGGCCTTGACCACCTTCTCGTACATTTGGGTGTTCTGGATACCCAGCCCGCAGAAGATGGCAAATGCCTGAACGGAAACACATGGGTGCCGAAACTGCCAGGGGGCACCACTACACAGTCCGGGCCTGCTGACCACTCCAAAATTTTCTCAATAGGCGTAGTTTCAAGCTTCGAGACGAAGGACTAAAAAACGAGGCGGGACTCGCAAAATGTATGCGACGACAATGGTACACACTCTTTCATGCACACTCAATTATGTTCCTCCTTCTCAGAATTTTTCTTTCAAATCTTTTCGCTCTCGAGGTTAACCTGGACAGCTCAGATGTCCCACTTGCGCGGTGCCGTTGCTGCTTTCTATAAGAAATTTAAGGAGGACTTTGACCGCATCTACCTAAACAAGTCCATCTCGTTGCAACGACGGAAATTTTTACCGAACAAAATGCTAATACAAAAAGTTATTGTCTCGATACCTCTTCAACGACAGGGCCTCAGTACCCTTGAGATGTGCAAAATACGGTGAAACTGTATTTGAAACTTGAATACATTCTGGCTCAAGTAACCATAACTGTAGCTTAATTACTTCTCAGGATTTCTGCAGCTCTAGGAAGAAAGCCACGCTCACTTCGAGCAGCTGCTCGTCGTTCTTGTTGAAAGGTTCGCCGTTGAGCTTGTTGATGAGCTGGGCGACTCCCAGGACCAAGCGACCAGCGTTGTAGATTGGAATGCACAGAATCGACTTGTGTTTGAACATGCCTCCTTCATCAACCTGCATCGAGACCGGTCAATCGTTGAGAGAAGAGTCGAGACATGCCAGGTAAGGCAAGCCCGATCGTGACAAGCTGTTGCGAAAAGAAAGACAAGACAACCGTCGAGGAAGCCGACGAGTCAAGACAAATCAACTCAAAACAAGCTGCTAAAAGAAGCCAAGTCAAGACAAACATGCAGCTCCTGCTAAAAACATTTGTTTTGCACTGTGTGGAAAAAATATAAGCAAACAAGCAGGAGGAGACATCAAGGCAAACTTCATGTTAATTCCGTAAAAATCGTACAATACATACCTTCGAATCAAACCGCTCATCTTTGTATGCATCGGGAATATTTGCAATCTGAAGACGAAACAAGCAGGAAAAAAAAGTGTTTTAATGTTGGTAACTGGCTGTGCAGAGAGATGGCCAATGCAACATGTCAATAAAATAATGAACAATAACCATAATAATAATAACATGAGTATACTAGGCATGTGCGAATAGTGGATTTTTGAGTTCGAAGCGAGTTTAAAGTGAATAGTGGTTTTGGCTGAATATTTTTTAACCGAATATTGAATAGTTCCAAGCTCTTCACTACCGTGTACCAAACCCAAGAAGACAGTGCTAGGGTTTGTGAGAAGTGTTTGTGACAACATCATCATGACCCCATAGTTATAAGGAGGGGACAAATTTATATCATTGAGAGGTGTTGCAAAACTTGCTTCAGATATCTCGTCGGCTTTCTATCGAAAGCTCTTGCGCAGTTTAGTTGCCAAGTTGAATAAAGGAGATACAGGCTATTTTTCTAGCTGGACATAGAAGATTTTGACGCTAACATGGCTTTTCAAACTGGATTCCTGGAAACCCAGATGCTGTCCAGGCTACGCCCAGCGGTTCCTCGAGCACCATTCTCTAGAGTGACTGTACAAAGAGCAGAGTTTTTTTCTAGCTTGAGTACAGCTTAAATTAAGCAGAAGTAAGCCACGCATCGATGCATGATTCTGAGTCAGACACTCCTTGGCCTGTGTAGAATGTTGACAAAGTTTGTTAGCTTTCGAACGACTTCATTGTGAGACTGTAGGCATGTGCTAATAGTGGATTTTGAGTTCAAAGCGAATAGAAGTTTTGCACGAATAGATTTTAATTGAATATTGAATCATTTCTTCAGGCCTTTCACTACTCTATGCCATGCTTAAATGAAGATTCAGCTGAACTCATGAAGGTCCACTTGTCCACTTCTTAACTCAGTTAATTTTATTATAACTATATTTATGAATCACAGCATGTAAACAACAAATTTGTCAGAACTATCCTAATAGAGTACATTTATAAATGCAAATATTCTTTCTTCAATCTCAAATTTGAAGAAAAAAATCAGCAGAACCCATTCTTTGGGAATGATTATCTACGTTAATGCGAATAGCATCAAACGGTGCGGAGTTATGCTGCCGTTCGTCGAGTGGCCGGCACACTCTAGATACGCCAGCCCACTCTTGAGGCGATTCTAAATTTGTTGACACTTTCACAGCCCTGCGCACGATCTCCGCAGCCCAGCACGTGCGTTTGTGTCACTTAGGAAGGCGAGCAAAGCACGCGCCATATGCACAAACACTCAAAATGGTACCGACCAGACTTTCTGGCGTCTCAGCTAGTCTCAACCAACGGTACTCTAAACGGTTGTTTATATCTTTACCATAGGACGCGCTTTGCAGCGCTGTCACAGCTACCGGTGCGCGCGCGCTCCATGCACGAGGGCTCATTCCGCTCTCGTGAGGCTGAGCACGGCCGCTACATCACCCTCTCCCGAGCGCGGGAGAGGGGTGAGCTAGCGGCCGTGCTCAGCCTCACGAGAGCGGAATGAGCCCTCGTGCATGGAACGCGCGCGCACCGATAGCTGTGACAGCGCTGTGAAAGCGCGTCCTATGGTAAAGATATAAACAACCGTTTAGGAGTGCTGAATGACTGCCTTCATAGCTCTGTGGTTAGCGCGCCTGCCTGCTGATCAAAGGGTCAACGGTTCGAATCCCAGCCGGCGCCGGTCTTTTTTATTTATTTATCGACCCGCGGCGTAAGAGGTTAGATAGCCAGATAGATAGATACATAGACGAAAAGATGCGTGAAGTAGCCAAAGAATGCTATTCGCATTAAAATAAAACAAGCACGAGTGATGAACGCAGGTTGTCAAGACTTCGCTGCCTAAAATATACTCGTATAATCGTGGCAAGTTAGCCCCGTTGAGTGCGCTTCTAGTCGAGCACCTGTGCACAGGGGGGAAGTGGTATCTGCAAAGCCGGTTAGCTCCTGCGGGTATTACTTCCTCGCAGAGCACACCGGCGCTTGATGAGAAGCGCACTCAACGGGGCTAACCCACCGCAATCAACACTTGGAAAAGAATGAATGTTGAAGTTTAATTTGAAGCAAATATTTAATAGCGTATTGTTCAATAACAACTCTTCAGAAATTTAAATATTTGCACCACCCTAATAATAAAAAAATATTAATAATCTGCAAAAAAAATTATCAGCAATCACAACACCTCCCTGTCAACAGATAAGTGCAGCATAATTGGTTACTTCTTTGCAAGTAGGTAGGTGTCTATGACTGTCACTAGATACATTTGTACAAGTAAAATTTTATTTGGCACTTCATTACACTGCAGCCCGGGTAGCTGTGCAACTATAACTCCATTACTGATCAATGCTTTGTCTCCTAACATCTCATTTACGCTACGCTTAGCAAAATAGGGGTGGATATATGAATAAAGTTTAAAGGGAAGGGGATGACAGTGGAAAATTTATTTATGCTTTTCATCAAATTATGTGGGCTGGCTCTTACTATTAACTTCTTTTGAGAGAGGAGAAGTTTTTGGCTGGGGGTGATGCTGATGAGATGTAACATCAAAGAGAGATGTGATGTCACAAACAGAGCGCTCATCCTTTTTCTGCTCACTTTAGCTGGCAAGTTTTACCACTAAATTTAGAGTGATAACAATACGCATGACATCGCTACATGTGTAGTGGTATCATTACACAACGTCTGTGGGCTTGCTTATACGACAAAATAAAACTAGGATGGACCGTGGCAATGCGAACGGCAATGATTCTGTTGGGGCATCAAACGACAGATTTTCTACTTTCAGAGGAGTTTGGCGGGAGCTTAAACATTCTTTAGCAGAAAGTTTGACTTATATTATGGCATCATTCCCTCGAAATTCAGAAAGAAAACGTCAGACTTTCATCTAATGCAAATATTTAAATAGTCCAATAGTGTTTCTTTCAACACAGTGGCATGACATGCAAGATAATTTATAACGAGAAAGTGTAGGGATGGGCGAATATTCGGTTATTACGAATAGCCAATCAAATTCTGTTCTATCCGGCATTCGCTTCGAATCGAATTTAAGTATTCGACAATATCGAATTATTCGACATTTCTAAATACAATCAAACCCGAATATCAAACCCGTTTACATCAAATTATTCCTTATATCAAACAATTTTTGTGCACAGTAATGTTACAGTGATAATATATAGCAAAAACTATGGTTGCATCGAACAAAAATAGCAGCCGCTACCGATATATCTAACTGCCAAGTGCGCCGTTTTGCTCTGCAAGCTGGCTTTTCCCTAACGCGACCAGCCGCATTGGGGGAAAACCAGCTTGCAAAGCACGCTAACTTCTAGATGCGGAGCATCTCTGCTCGGGTCTATGTCCCGCGGCGTCGTAGTCCGCACTCACACAACGCATGCGCAACTCTCCTCCTTCCTCTCTCCAACAGCTGCGCGTTACTCTCTCCGCTCTCTCTCTCTACCAGCTGCGTGCACTTCGCGTGCGTTCGCTCCTACTCACACCGCGCGCGCATGCGCAACTCTCCTCCTCTAGTCTCCTCTCCTTCAAGTGTGAATATAAGCAGCGGTAGCGCGCGTTCCCCCGGAGGAGTGAAAGGAGGATAGTTTTGGGCGCGCGGGTCGCAGCGCCACGCCAGGGCTTTCCAGTGGGGTGGGCTTTCCCCGCAACTCTGCGGCTGTCGTCTGCTAGCGTTTCTCGGCCGCTCGCGTCCGCCGCAGCCCAAATCCGGCCGGCCAAAAGAAATCAGTCAAGAAGGGAATAAATTAATTACGATCCGCGATGCTCCGCATCACCCCATGGTTCCCCTCAAAAGATGGTAATTTTTTTTTTTTTTTTTTTCGGGCAGTTATGTTGATTGTTAGGAAGAAAGGAAAAGTATTTTCTGTGGAGGGAGCAGAGAGAGGGATACTCCATGCTCCTCTCCCGCTCAGTCCGCAAAAGAGAATATTATTTTTTCTTCCAAACAAATAATGCAACCGCCCAGAGAAAAAAAGAAAAAAAAAGCAAGCCAGCTTGTTTTGTTAGTTGGCTTCCCCAACGCAACCACCCGTTTTAGGGGAAAGCCAACTTGCAGAGCAAAATGGTGCTCTGCAAGAGAAGGTGCTCCTGCTCGGACGTGCTCCGTGCTCTCGGTATAGTTCGGCACTAATGTGCAAATGTAGAAGGCCTCAGCATTTTGGAGTCCGTCGATAGCGTAGAAAAATATCGTTATCGCGGAATGCAATGAAGAAAAAGCAGCAGAAGATGCAAAACTACTTCATTGTGTAATATTTCAGAAGAAAGTGGATTTTTGAGAGTCAAATTCATTAAAACTTTTATTTAGAATTACCCACTATATAAACTGGTACACTTTTTTTGCGGGTTTGATATAAACGGGTTTGACTTACTCTGGCTTAGATTTCCGGCCAGGTGGCGCAAGCTTCCGACCATTTTGACCATTTCGTGCTCTGAACTCAATACACTTGAAATTAACAATTACAGTACTTCTAATACCAAAATAAAGGCAAATATAAAACTATAGTTTAAACATATCTTATGGTATTTGTTGCTTGTACTATTCAAACTATTCGATTCGGAAGTATTCTGGCCAAAATCACTATTCGCTCGAATTCGATTCGGACCCAAAATTCCTATTCACCCATGCTTAGTAAAGGTAAAGTCAGTTTGCAATCCTAAAGTTTTGCCCTATTGCTTTGCTTCACACCCTCAAGAGTACCGTATCACCAGTGCCCAAACAAGGGGGCTTGTACTCGAAGGAAAAAAAGCTGGAGAGAAAGAAGAAGGGTAAATCAATACATGGGGTTTTTGAGGCTAAGCAAATTTTAAGACTTGTCCAAATATTCAAATTTTCTAATAGCAGTTTCGAATAACTACGCTATTCGATATTTGCATCGACGTGAACTGTGATATTCATATTTTTCCAAGTGTTGATCGCAGCAGCTTAGCCCTGTTGAGCGCGCTTCTTACCGAAAACCGGTGCACTGCAGAGAAGCAACAACTGCGGAGTTCAATAGGGCTAGGACACCGTGATCAACACTTTGAAAAATACCAATATTTCACCAATATTGCAGCCGCGTGCTTAGGAGGAAAGCACACTTTCGAAGCGGGATGGTACACGCACGCATCTGGTGTATTTAAAAAGAAATGGAAACTTTGTGAATGTTGATAACTACATTGCAGTCAAATTTTAAAAACTAAACTGGCTATTATGCATCAGTATATGTTAGGCAAGATGCCTTGACAACCTGCATTAATCATTTATGAATGGAGAAAAGGTGTTTGTATATAGGAAGAATATTTATAAATCCCCTCGGTTAGATATACTAGCTGGGCAACTCATAGGTTTAATTTTATGTCAAATGGGTCGTTTACTTGCCAACTCAAGGTGGGCATTTAACTCTCTGGCCACAGTTGATAAAATGCCTCGTAAACTAATTTAGCTTAGAAATGGTCATAAGAAAGCTTGAGAACAACTTTCACAAGTTCAGCAGGGTTCTCCTCGTTCAAACGCAGGTGCGTAGTGAAAGGCTATAGAGAAAATTGACCGCATCTCCACGTGGTGAATGATGTTGATTGGGGCGAAGCTCTGGTGGTGCTTGTCTGCGTAGACGCTGAGCCGCAGCATGCCGGAGCCTTTCGTTCGTTTTCATCCATGTCAGAAAGAGAATGTGTGGTATGGAACGTGGTTATATACGCATTTGAGCATTTGACCGCAGCGCCCTCTCGTCTATAAACGTTCAGCCAATGCATGCAAAGTTTAACGCGATTATATACGCATTTGACCGCAGCGCCCTCTCCTGTATAGACGTTGAGCGGCTACATGCAACGTTTCATCCATGACATCCCCAGCTCTTGAGTTACTACCACATCTCAGAGCCCCCTACTCGTCCCGCAGTTGTGGCCGAGTGGTTAAGGCGATGGATTAGAAATCCATTGGGGTCTCCCCGCACAGGTTCAAATCCTGTCGACTGCGCAAACAAATTTTTTTTTCCATTCTATTTTTTTTTATTTTTTTTTTGCTTTACACGAGCACGTGAGCACGTGAGCTCACGAGCAGGAGCACGAGCACCGGACGCCGGAGCTACGGACACCTACGGACATGGCTAGGCCCCTAAGGAGCTTTGCCCCTAAAACTATGATTTGAAAATATTCAACCAAACCTACTACATTCGCTTTAAATTCTCTTCTTAAACCCAAAACCCACTATACGCACATGACTACATATTTCTGGAAAGAAATAAATATTTTTATACTTTATTTACAGAAATGAAACTTGACTGTTTGAGATTGTTATTAGTTTCTCACTGTGTGTTAAACTTCTGCCTCTACTCATTTAATGATTTAGATTTTCACACTCATCAATAATGAAGGAGAGTGTGCACAGGCGAGCTTTGCTGCGGTTCACATGTATGTGACAGGAACGACAGATAGCGGGAGAAGCAGTGCCTCTGCTGTGGAGAGTGGGACTCTGTGTTCGTACATGAGCATCTTTTGCCGGGAGAGTGGGCACTAACAGCTACCGCTGTAAAAAAAGAAATGTGTGGTACAAAAGGAGGACATGGGGACGCTGACACGGTTTTGCAGCGCCTGGAAGGCCGAGACTGGAGTCAGCATCTGCAGAGTTCCTTTAGCAAAACGCAATTTGCATATAATCAACAAATAAAAATACAACAGCACTTTTTTTTCTTTTGTGACCAACATTTTGGCAGTTGGCCAACTTCCACTCTGGCATGGGGCCCCCCCAAAAAAAAAAATGCTGTATAAGAAATACAAGTTGGCTTGCTAAAGAATGCAATTCTGCTAAGCCAAAAGAGAGAGCCAAATCCCAATATTCCACTTTGGCTACACGCACACGTCTGGCTTCGGACCAAAATAAACTGCTATCTTACAAAAAGTGAGGCATTTTATTCCAAAAAGACACAGGGTATGCCTTTTTTCTCATACAAAATCTCATCCTTGAGGAAGGAGTGGAGGGTCACTCTCCCCTCCCTCTAAACCTGACCTGGAGGGCTCTTTCAAGGACACTTCTAATGAGGGTGATTCCCCTTATAAAAATAAATAACTGATAAATGAACTGTGATAATGCAATTAATGCAAAGGTAGCAGGCGACAAACACAAATCTCCTAAACACACTCATGTGGACTGGCCCGCACCAGTCACCTAGCTGCGTTTGAAGATTTGTGTTTGTCCTTTGTCCCCCTTGTTCCAGTGATTATTTTCAAGCCTGGTCTTGTCCAGCTTGCTTGCACCTTTGCTTTTAATTGGATTACCACTAACCTTAAAATACAGGCTTTCACCCTTGTTGGCATTAGACTGGTGGCAGCTGATATAACCTGTTTGCTCTACAGATGTCTAGCTCCTGGTTAGCTCAGCTGGTAGAGCGCTCCAGTGAAAATTGAGAGGTCCCTGGTTCGATACTCAGGACCAGGCGGATTTTTTAGATCACGCACCAGTCACCTAGCTGTGCTTGGAGATTTGTGTTTGTCCTTTGTCCCCTTTCTCCAGGGATTATTTTCATAAATAACTGAACCGAGGCTGATTACTGCGGACACTGTTATTATACACCTGACCCGTGGCCACAACACACCCTGTGATGCCTGTGTTGATGGGAAACCTTCCTTCATAGGGGCTACAAAAGAAAAAACAATAGAAGAAGCATAAGAAGATGTCCTACAAATAGCACCAGCATACTTTGACATTGACAAGCTTTTTGAACAGCTCTACGCTTTTTTAGGCTTAGCGATTTGTCTTAAAAAGGTTGTGAAAGCTACTAATGTGATCTGTGCAAGTGAGTTATATGGCCAGGTGAACGTCAGATAAAAGGCTAATTCTTACAATAAGCTTGACAATTAAATAATATTTGTCAATTAACTCATTAATTAACATATGCTCAATTAGAAACTTACTGAGCGTCATCAGAACTATTAAACAAGTAAATTTGAGAAAGATTTCATGCGCAAGCTGGGTGGTGCACATAACTCAAAACTCATGCAACAGGCGTAAGGCTAGTGGTGCAAAAAGCGCCCGGCAGTTTTTTCAACTTTTTATCATCATGTTTATCGTCAGCATCGACTTGTTGCAAGAACAGTGACCTTAGCACACTATCGTGCTTCCCATGTGCCCCAAATTTTCTAAAATTTACTTATTTAGTGGTTTTCGATGGCAGTCAGCAAGTTTCTGATTGGAACTCATATCTGTTGAATAATCAAAAAGTTATTTAACAAATTCTGTAGTTCACTTACCGACTGCCGTGACGATTAAGGCCATTCAAACAGTTGCGTCGAGTTTGACAGAGTGTAATTGCAACGCTGCAACGTACAGGTCGCTATGGCAACAGATGCAACACAGCTGTTGCCATAGCAACCTGTATGTCGCAAGGCGTTGGCAGGCCGCACTTAGTCGGACTCACGCAGTTCGTGAACTAACCTTTCTCCTCCTCCAATACTATGTCCCCTGGCAGTATAACTTACCTGCACGGACTGCATTGGTGTAGCTTTCACGATTTTTTAGAACAAACTTGTAAAGTCTTAGATTAAACACCCCGTATATTTAATATCACCGCGATAATATGGAGCAGATACACCCTACAATGGAAGTCATTTTTAGGAGACACCGAGACGACATCAGCCAATCTGCTGCTCACCTAGTGCAGCAGGACATGTCGTCCTTGAGAACATCCTTGGCTTCGAGATCGAACACACGGTGAAAGTTGTCTGCGGGGCACAAAAATTGACACATTTTTAAAGCTTCTGAAATGGTTTTTGATGTGTGAATTAGTATGCATACATCGTTACAGTCCGCCTCAGTGCGCTGCCATCTTCCGGCTGGGGTGCGCCGGGACGCATCATAATCCGGATTACGGGCCTTGCTAAGGCGTCGTAATCGGACTATGGCCGCGCCCAAGAGCGCACCCCGCGGAGCAAGATGGCAGCGCCCCGAGACCCAGACTTGCAAACGCAGTAGTCGCCGACAAGATAAAACAGCGGAATGTCCTTCAGTTGTCCCACGCTGCGGCGCGAGCTTCCTACCTGCCAGAAGTGCGGCACATTGATACTTTAGGACCCATGTTGTTTTTAAAAAAAACTGTCTCTAAACTTCGGTCTAAAAAACATGCATTTCGTAAGGCTTGTCAATTTATGAGGCGTTTGGAAAACCGAACGTTCTGCGTTAATTCCTATTTCAACCTTTTTTGTTCACGTTCCGCTGATTGAAAAGAATGCGGAACGGGAATAAGTAATGCAAAAGTAAATGTGTCAGCTAGAACGATAGGGACAAAACACAGACAGAGAGGAAGGAGACATGCACAACGCTGACTATCAAATCCTAAGACTTTATACTTCTTCTTCATCACTTTGACCCAAAGATTCACTACCTAAAGTAATGTCAATAAATCACCCTAAATCCTTACGTACACTACTAAATTAAAATACTAAATTAAAATTAAAATTAATTAATTACATTAAATTATTAAATTTGGCCACTACCACCTCCCCGACCCAACCCACAAACCACCGCCGACACATACCCCCCTCTTTACTCCTTTCACGGGGCCGTGCCACACTGCAAAAACTGCCTTTCTCTCTGCTCACCGTGATTGAGGGCTCAGCACGCACCTCGAATCGCTGCGCCGCAGTGTTCTTCCGCAGCATAAAGGCCATCTGCTTCCATCGCCGGTCACCATGGCAACGAGGGCCAATTTTCCGAACGCCGTCTGCTAGCCAAAGTTTAATAATTTTGTGATGAGCAGCTGCAGACTGTCGCCGCGAAGCGCGCGTGAATGCAGGCATGGGGGTGGGTTAACACGCTCCCCATGGATACACGCGCCGTATGAAAAGGTCATTTGGTGGTCATTGTCATGGTGACGGCGATGAAAGCCGACGGCCTTTATGCTGTGGAAGAACACTGCAGAGCAGCGATACGAGGTGCGTGCTGAGGCGCTCCCCGCATGCTTTTCAATGGGCGAAATGCGAACAAAAAGAGTTTGAAATAAAGACTTGACGCAGAAGGCTGGTTTTCTCCAGCGCCTCACAATTTGCAAGCCTTACATGAAAAGCGTGTTTCTTTTGGCCATCCCAAGCCCTTTTTCTTTTAATTGTAACATGGGTCTAACTAAAGTATCAAACTGCCAAAAACTCTTTTCAGTATCTTAAGACGCATGCACAGCCGAAGCAACCACAAAGGGCAATGAGAGTGTACTAGAGGCATCTGAAAGAGACTTCCTGCACGTCTTGTGTCGCCAGTGACTAATATGTTGTCCAGCCTGCCAGAATAATGTTAAAGCCTGTTAATGGTGTAGAGCAAACCATTTCTCTAATGCAGGATTGTAGAGGGAAAGGACTTGCCATATTTTCCGGTGTGTAAGTAGCGGTTTTTTCCAAGCTTTTTTCTTGGTGCGTTTTACACAATGCAAATTATGTGCGGGGTTTTATAAAAAGGTTTCATAATAGACACCCCTTTTTTATGCACCACGTGTCATTTTTCATACAGCGCCATAACTACATAGCCATAGGTGGTGTTGTCCCTTCCAGGAGGCACTGCTGTCGTCGCACTCTTCTGCACTGTTCATAACTGACTCAAAAAGCGAGGAATTTGACGGTTTCCGAAGTGGCTCTATGTAGATAGGTAATCGCAACGAGAATAAAGCTTTTACAGCATGTGATCGATGTTGCCTAATTCAGCCATGGTTCTATATTTTTTTGCTTCAGTCCAGTAACACTAAAGGTAAGTGGGCTGGTATACATGCATTGCAGAAAATATTCTTGTGTCTCTTTTAGTTTCTGTTTGATGAGCAGTTTTTATCTGCCATACTCGATCCAGCCGTGTTGCTACATGTAAAAGGGAAGGATCGTGGCATAGGCCATCTTTTAGCGGTACCCAAAGTGTGTCAAGATTTATCTCTCTGCCCATGCATTGATGCTTGTGCCATCTCCATGATTTGGCCTAGGCTGGGCCTAGTGGTCAGGTTCACGAGCGTCCGGCACGTTAACCTTTTGCTTGACTCAGCGCGTGCACACCTAAATAAAGCCGACTATCTTCTCATTTCGCACCTTTACGTCCTTTGCTGCAAAACACTCGATTGCCCCTCCCAGAGCACCTTGCTATGGAGATTTTCTCATGTCAAACGCCAAAGTCGTTGCGCGTCAAACGCCATGTGTGAACCAGCCAAATGTGCAAAATTCAAACCCCGCAATACCGATGCGCGTAAAAAAAAAAAAGAATTCATCGCGTGAATTATGCAAAGAGATGCGACTTATATATCAACTTTTCTGCGGAAAACGGGTCAGTATATAGAAGTGCAACTTGTAGAGGGTGCCAGGAAATATGGTAATATCAGACCGCCATTTGAGCGATGTCTTATTATCTGTGCCCATACTCTCATCGCAGAACTTCCGATAACTGTAATGATCATTAAATTGAAATGCACCGAACATTTACCTAAACAACACATTCACCTTGCTGGTACGCGTGCAAGAGGTTAGGCCAAGATACAGGAAAGGAGGGGTAAATGCCCATGCATATTTGTCTAGACAGCAATGAGAGCTATGTCTTAAACAGTCCACAGCAAACTTATGCAAAAAGTAGCTTGTTTCCAGGTCCCATTTAATGAACTGAGTGCAGACGGACCTGGCCGTATCTCTAGATAGACATGAAATACAGAATATGTGGCTAAACAAATTTATGTGCGATACGTTAGACAATGCGAACAAATGACAATGTAATCGGAAGCTCAGCATCCCGTACAAGTTGGCTCGGTAATGTAACAACTGAGAGCTGATTTTTGCCTACACGGAACAAAATTGGAGGAAGTTAATCAGCTTGTTCGTGGGGCTAAGTGGGATCTGAAGATTCGAAAAGAAGCGCCTAAAGCTGAGCTGCGAACTCTAAGGCTGGCTCCGCACAGCTGCACCTTGACTATGCGCCGGCGTGCCACGCATGCTGTAGTCTCTCTAGAAACGCTGCCAACATGTATCGGGCAGCCCAAAAACACTTCTGAATTGCGCATATATTTTTCTATTTTCTGTCCACAACTCTGTCTACTCGTGGGTTGAAATAACTCCTGACAATGTTATAAGCGGCTATTTTTTATTCTACATAGCACGCAGATTTGATCTGTAAGATGCCGCACGCAGTCTTCGGTCTAGTTATGCGCAGACTGGAGGCATTCCCAGACGAATTCGATGGCAAGTGGCTTGCCAGTGTGCCGGCAGTTATGAAACATCGGCAACACGACGCGGCAAACACTCAAGTGCCAGCAGTGTAGAACCGGCCTCTTTGGTGGCAACTTGTTTCGACTCTCCCAACTTATATGGCACCTCACAAGGTGAAACCCGAGCGGCCACAGTACCTGGAACGCAGCCGCCGCACCGGTGCGGCACTCACTGCATCCTAGAAAGCGGCCCTCGATGCCTGACGACGCAGGTCGAATGCACCACGCTTGCCTACTGAGATTCTGGTGGGTATACTGCATGCGTACGGTGGATGCAGCAAGGCGCTTGCGGGCTCGCTGAGAAGCCCGGGGCGAGTTGCAGCCAGGGAGTTGGGAGATTGCGCAACGACGGCAGCGACACGCGCATTTCTCTCCGTGCTTTTTTTCCTCCAGAACTCGCACACAAAACCGCCAGGATCGCGACATCCGACAGCGTGACACGGCTTCTGTGGCATCCTCCGCGTGCCACCTGGGGATTACTTTCGATGCGCGGGTGGGAATGGGATGCTAAACACACCAGTCGGAGACACGTGCCGAGTGCACAACACCGAGCGCATCGCGTGCTTGACCGCTTTCCACGGAGCAGGGCCCATTTGCCCGGGAGGGGTGGTCACCTTGGTCTTGGGGAATCGACGAGGAGAACTCTGGCAGCGCCGCACTCGAGCAGCGCCTGCATGTGCACCATGACGCGGTACACCACCTGCTCTATGGTGCTCTGCTCCTCAAACACCATGCGGGCCAGGTCCAGCAGTACTCCGCCAAAGCAGAAGCTTAAAGTCATTTTTGCTCGAGCTCGCCACCAACCACCGCTAGAGCAATCACCCCAACCTCGAACACACGACCAGAAACAATTTCCAAACTCACTCACCCTTACCTTTCGCGGATGCCCTCACCTCCAATTCCTCGCTGCAAACTCACGGAGCTCCCCAAACGAGTCACCGAATTCTCACGCCCTAGCTCGACCTCAAACTCGCGATTTCGAGGCTTACAAACTCTCCCACTCAGCTAACGCCTGATCGGCGAGGGCGAGTGAGGTGAGTGAGTGCGTTCATGAGTGAGTCTTGCGGAGGTATGGCTGCCAGGGAGCACACCGCCTGCGTCTCACACGCACAGCCATTCACCCATCACGGTGAGGCGGGACTTCTGCGCCATGGTTCAGTTTCTCCGCCTCTTTCCTCAGTGAATGGAAGCTATATGTTTTTCTCATTCATATTTCCTGATAATACATTTCTAAACCAGAAATATGATGCAGAGTGCACGTAGTGGACAAGAACATTCTTTATGGCACCTTTTACCCATTCAGATCGCTGGTTCTTTTAATAGTGCTGCAAAATATGATGAATAGATACTCTTTATTGTCTATGATAGCTGTTTAATGTTTAATTGTATACTCATTGTAGTAGAAACATCTACGTGCAAAAATAATGATAGAACTACTAAGAAAAAAAGAGAAAAGAAAATCAATATTTTAGTTAGGCTCTTAGCTGCACTATGCAACAGAAATTAAAACATTACTACATCGCATGAAAGTGGCGAAAATTATCTTGGGCATTTATGGGTCTGCTGACATTTTATTGCACTCCATATGCTTGAAAAAAAACGGAAAACGGCTGAATTACCTTAAAATGTTTTGAAAGCACCCACTTCGTTCAAGCGCCCATTATTTGACAATTCCCAAACTTGGGAATTCTGCAAATTATAAGTTAAGTGCCCGATTTCATCGGATCAACCCAACTTTCAGTGAAAGTGGGAGCGGGTGCTCTCCGGGTATTTCTCTAGGTAGCGTCGCCTGCCCTCCATAACAAAACAAATATTAATCGGCTATTTTGGGTTTAATCTATCTGCAGGATGCCATAAGAGCAGAAGCTGTAAGTAAAGAATCACACTAATCTACAGGGCAAAAATTACCTTATACACATCTCTCCCTTTGGTTCAATACCAGTCTGTTAAACTGATCAGAACGAACATGCCGAACAGTTGTCGTGGTAGCTAAAACTTTCAGCTTTTCCGTTCTGATGAAGAAGGAAGACCAGCGGAGCTGTACTATGGTGGGACGACCTCAAGGACGACGCCTAGAGGACGATGTCTAGGATGACCTCAAGGCCGACGTCTAGGACGACCTCAATGCTGACTTCCAGGACGACCTTGAGGACGAGGATTAGGATAACCTCAGGAACGACGTCTAGACGGAGCCTCCTCAGGGACGATGTCTAGTACGACATCTAGGACGACTCTAAGGACGACCTCAAGGGCGACTTCTAGGACGATCTCCAGGACGACTTCTAGGAAGACCTTGAGGACAAGGATTAGGATAACCTCAGGAACGACGTCTAGGACGACCTCCGGGACGATGTCTAGTACGACGTCTAGGACAACCTTAAGGACGACTTCTAGACGACCTCGAGGACAACATCTAGGACAGCCTCAAGGACGACTTCTAGGACAATCTCAAGGACGACTTCTAGGACGACCTTGAGGACGAAGATCAGGATAATTCTCAAGAACGACGTCTAGGACGACCTCAGGGACGATGTCTCCAGCACGAGCATCTAGGACGACCTTAAGGACGCACTTCTAGGACGACATCGAGGACAACATCTAGGACCGACCTCAAGGACGACTTCTAGGACGACGCCAAGGCCGACTTCCAGGA